>NW_026468404.1:0-13329 GCF_026875155.1 Cherax quadricarinatus | reverse complement strand
TTTTTCCCTCTTGTTCATAATTAACATTAATGACCTTGATGAAGGGATTACGAATGACATGAGTAAATTTGCTGATGATACAAAGATAGGCCGTATAATTCATTCTGAGGAGGATAGCAATGAACTCCAGGAGGATTTGGACAAATTAATGTCTTGGTCTGAAAAATGGCAGATGAAGTTCAATGTGGATAAGTGTAAGGTCCTTGGTAATGAAAATATCCCTTGAAGCTATAAACTAGGTGAAGTAGAGCTTCATCATACAGAATGTGAAAAAGACTTGGGAGTCATGGTAAGCAGAAATCTAAAGCCAAGGCAGCAGTGCTTTAGTGTGCACAAAAAGGCTAACAGATTACTAGGATTTATCTCTAGAAGTATAAGTAACAGAAGTCCAAAAGTTATTTTACATCTCTATACCTCACGAGTGAGGCCTTATTTGGATTATGCTGCTCAGTTTTGATCTCCTTACTATAGGATGGATATAGACTCATTGGAGAACATACAGAGAAGAATGACTAAAATGATTTACTGTGTAAGGAATCTCCAATCTCTGGAGAAACATAGAATGAGGGGAGGTATCATTGAAGTTGATAAGTGGATGACGGGCATAAACAAAGGAGATATTAATAAAGTACTGAGGGTGTCGAACCAGGTAAAAACCAGAAATAATGGATTTAAGTTGGAAAAATTTAGATTTACAAATGACATAGGTAAGTACTTGTTTTCTAACAAAGTTGTGGATGCATGGAACAATTTTCCCAGTAGGGTGACCGAGGCTAGGACCTTGGGTAGCTTTAACCCTTGACTGTCACAACCCCCAATCCTGAGGCATCTCCTGGTGTCACAAAATTTGAAAAAAAAATATTTTTTTCTTATGAAATGATAGAGAATCTTTTCCCGATTGTAATGACACCAAAAGAACGAAATTTGATGGAAAACTGACAGAATTACACGCTCACGAAGTTAGCGACCTCGGCAATATTTACAAATTGGCAATTTTGCCCACTTTGAGCCCTATTTTTCACTAATTCCATTGTTCTAGTCAACCAAAATCATAGCTATTTCTTTAGAACTCCATTTTTTCTATCGATTGAGTACAAGAAACTGCCCATTTACTGATTTCAACTACTCAATAATGTGGCAGAAATTGCCAATTTGCCATTTCACAAAATTAAAAAAATAATGAAAATTTCAAAAAAGAAGAAGATTTACTGTTATGCAGACTAACTGCAATACTGTAATAATTGTACAAAATAATTGTTCAGCCCCTTCAATGACTTGCATATATTTAGAATGGCTTAGTTGAGCATTTATTGCAATGACATCAATTATTTATACTTTTGAACATCGCAAAAATCAAAACATTTTCCCCTACTTTGGAGCTCCATTTCCAGTCCTTTTCATAGTAAAACCAATCAATATCACCTCTATGCTACAATCTGTTTTCCATTCATATCAATTTGAGATCCAAAAAATGAGAATACAACCATAAATACTATACAAAAATTGAAACCACAAAATTGGCAATTTATTAAAAAAACGTTGGAGTTTTTTTTCTCTCATGCACTGCGTGCTCCAATTTTTATATGGTTCACACTGACCAACAGAGACCCATTCTCTCAGATGTGGGCCTACCAGCTTTCTCCTGCTTGATTTGAAGTCGCTAGAATTTATTAGTATATATACGTCAAGCACTGTGGCTTGTAAGATGTATATATATGACCGAAACAGTCAAAGGGTTAAAAAGAGATTGGACAAATATATGAGTGGGAGGGGGCTGGGGGGGGGCTTGGAGGGGGGGGGTGGTCATTGGGTACGGGAGTAAATTCTTGGGTAGCTTTGGGTAGAGGTTGTTTTGATTAGGACCTGATTTACATTGGCCAATAGGCCTTCTGCAGTGTTCCTCCATTCTTATGTTTTTATGTTCTGTCTGTCCATCTAGCTCTCTGTCTCAGAGAGAGCCACAAGACTGCGTCATCACCTTTACTCATATCTTCAAGCAGAGTATAGCACTTTGTCTTGATTTTTTGGGTTATCCTAGGTAATTTACACTTTGCATACTTGTATTTATGTGTACCTGTGAGACAGAGATAGACAGATAGAAAGAGAGAGACAGATTAAAAGAGATACAGAGACAGATAGACAAAGACAGATAGAGACAAAGACTGACAGAGGTAGAGATAGACAGAGATAGACAGAGATCGACAGACCCTAAACTTGGGGTTAACATCACTTTTCTCTTAAAAGAGGAGTGTTAATATGACATTACATCAGTGATTCCCTTGGTGTTTGCTACACTGTTTGCTCTAAAGCTGACGCATCAATTTAACTGGCGCTCCCCCTCAAGGTTACTAAGGTGTTTCCCGATTTTTTAATATGGTGCACACCGAGTGTTAAGACCCATTCTGTGCTGACCAGGCATCTCAGGGCAGTCATGCCAAGTTTGGAGGCAGGAAAAATAAAACGTATAAATATGTTTGGGGCGGGGCACTACGCATAAGAACGTATATATACGTTTGGACCATTTGAGGGTTAAGTTGGATAAATTTAATTTAGAAAGGACATAGGTAAGTCTGGTTTTCTAACAAAGTTTGTGATGCGTGCAACAATCTTCCCAGTAGGGTGATCGAGGTTAGGAATTTGGGCAGCTTTAACCCTTTGACTGTCACACAGGCCCCTTTCTTTTATTCTGAAACTGTCATTCTATGTCGCCAATATTAAAAAAAAATTATTTTTTTTTCATGAAAATGTTAGGATTATTTTACTGAGTGTTTTAAGCCTAATTTTTTTTTTTCCCACAGTACTTACCGAGATATAGAGGCACAAAGTTAGCTTGAAAGTGACTCCGTACGGCAAACAGCAGCGGCGAATGCTGCCCTCCTGTCTTCTTTTATTTGCTTGAATCGAGGGTTCTTGTGTTTTCCCAAATATTTTCTTTTCCAAGTAACTTATATGGCCTGTGAGACCAAGTAAGGTGCATTGTTTCAAATATACCACTCATTGTTTACCACACAATAAATGAACAAACTTAACACTATTATTTGTGTATAAAAATTTTTTTACAACCAAACAAACAATACAAAACATTGTTTAATTACTATTGTTCCATAATATATATACATAGTACAGTCACTGAACACGTTCCTATGAACTGCTGCAGCTTGTGGAGACTCTTTGAAACATGGGGTATATGCAGAGTGGCACTTGACACTCCCTCACACATAAAACAAGTGTCTCTGGCGTGTTTGTAAGTCGTTTTGTGGTATGTCACATACAAAACACCTCTTCTGAGCATTTTTCCTGAAAGCAGTAGGAGGCAGTCGTATGGGGTAATGATCACCAGGCCTGAACGAGATGGGGGCATGTGTTTTGGTAATTTTTCGTGGGCGCTGGTCTATTGCATGTGTTGCTCCCCTGGTGCTTGGCGATTTATTTGTCTGATGACGACAAACAAAATTCCCCATCTCTTTTGTTTTTGTTGGCCCTCAACTTGTATGTTAAAGCATTTAGCATGGAGAATATCACAAGAATAGAAAAACAAAATAAGTTTCATATACCACTTATTACTCTTGCGTACACAATCAGCAAACTCAATCTCATGTCACATTTGTCCACTACTGCGCATATTGAAGTTGTAGTCCATGACAGCTGCAGGCTTTAGATATGGGTTCAATTGGTCTCTCTGGTGTGGCCTGCCAGTGTGGCTATTTTCCGTTTCAGTGAACTGATTGTCAACAATGTGACAACATGTTTGTCATGCCACAGAAAGCCAATGATGTCATTGGCAGCAAAGTCTTGCACCTCACTTCTGCGAGTGCCATCGTGAAACCTTGGCATATGTTTTATGATTACCATGCACTGTGCCTCACACGTCTGTCAAGTTCACTCATCAAAGAAATCGACTGAGTAAGGGCTAGTGTAACAGTTATCAGTTAAATAGCATATTCCCCCTTACCAAGATATAGTTCCATCATTGTTCTAACCACATCACACAGAAGATACCCCAATAACTTCCTGGTTCTCTCAAACGTTTTACTGCCAGTTGTACCAGTGATATCCAAAACTAGACCACGTCTGCAATCATACAGTACAAATAACTTTATACCAAAGCATTTCCCTCTGATTGGTATATATTGTTTGAATGAGTCTTCCTTTGAATAATATCAAAGAAACTCATCAATTAACCAAGCTTCCTGAAGGTATAAAAATACATGCACCCTTTTGTTTTCATGTAATCAACACATTTTCTGATCATATACAACCTGTCACTTCTGTCAATCTTGGTTTTTGTCTGAAAAGTTTTTTTTTTGTAAACATACATAACAGTATCAAGAACGATAGACACCTAAATGTCACTAAAACGTGGAGCTGAATCAGGCGTTTCTGTTACCCATAAGTAGTGAACAGTGTGCTTATAACACAAGTGGCATAAAACATTATTGTGGCAAAAAACCATGTACATCTCTTGCCACAGTTGTGTCCTTCCACTTGTAGTATCCATTAACATGTGAAGAATTGTAAATATGTCATGCTGTACTCATAGTATGTGTTGGTTCCCTGACAATGATGTCCCATCCAGGGTTTCATTGAAAAATAACTCAAAGCATTCCCAGTTCACTTAGCATTGTTCCCAAGTGGAATAATGGCTTATTCCACTTTGTGTTTTCATCAAAGTCATGGGGACTGGGAACAAACTCAACACCTACCAGCCATCCCAGTGTGGTCTGCGCTGGTGGGTTCTGGATACTGAAACGGGTTGTGGTTGTGCAGGTTGTGGTTGTGTTAGGTTTGTGGGAGTGTGGGGTTGGGTGAGGCTGGTTTGTTGTTGTGCAGAATCGCAGAGTTGGTATATACGTGGCCCGCTGCTGATGCCACATGGGTTCGTGCCACCATAACTATCACCACCACTGCTGCTGCCTCACTCACATCATTCATACCCATCGTAACATTTCGTCATCTTTCACAATCGGGTCGTGGTGTAGGGCCATGGGATTGTTGCTCCCAGAGTATTCCTTCCCTTGGAACAGCATATGACAAACACCATCAGACCGCACGCTACAAACACACAAAGTGCCGTTTTAACTGGGGAATATTCACCTCACTGTCACAACTAGAACTGCTTTCAATAATCTTGAAATCACTATCAATATCACTATCACTTCACTGCTAACACTGGGTCTTGTACATGGCCAAGTAGGTTTCCTCTTTCATCCTGTACAGTGGAATGTGAACAAATGAGCCTGCCCAGCACATAGGTTGAAGGTTTGGGTCACCTGGGTTTTTATCACTAATTACATCTTCCTGGGCACTTTTTTTTTTTTCGGTAACACTCACTTGAAAACCATAGAATTCATTGTCACTGACACTTCCATCGCGATAGAGCTATCACTTGGGAAAAAAGACTTTCAATCTGCCAGGAGTGAGGTACTTCCCTCCTGCAAGCATGGTGAAATGACTACCCAAGATGGGCGTTTCCTCAATGCACCACTGAGTCCCAGATTCTTTTCACAGGGTGCACACCCACCACTGAGACCCATTCTCTCTCATGTAGGCCTACCAGTTGCTTCCCACTGATTTGATGCCGCAAGAATTGATGCGTATAGATTATCATCAGCAACAGTGCGCTAAGAATTATTTATATGGCGTAAACATTCCCAAAAAAGGGTTAAAAAGAAGACTGAACAAATATATTAGTGGGAGGGGTGGGTTTGATTTATGTCATTGGGTACGGGAGAAATTCTGGTAGAAGTCATTTTGATAAGGACCTTCCTTGTATGGGCCAGTAGGGGCCTTCTGCCATTTTCGCTCCATTCAATGTTCTTAAATTCAATGCGAATGATGGAAATGATGAAAACAAAGCCCAACAAAAAGGAGGGTCCACTGTTTGTATCTGAACCAAGACACAGTGCAATAAGTGGTTTTATTTCACAATAAAGTTAACAGAATCCGTGGCTTCATATCATGAAGTAACAGGTCTCTCCTCAACATCACGGTTTCCACTTTCACAGGCTTCAAACATTCGTGAAAATTTTTCCACAGCCATTAAATTTCACCAGCTGCCCAATCCATATTTATATGGTGTATCGAAGCTATAAACCTTGGGGAGTTTCAAATTTAGGTCAGATAATACATGGGTGAGAGGTGTGAATTTTAGTGGGACCTACACAAATTAAGTGAATATATCTACTCAACTTGGGGTATCATTGAAAATTGGGTTGGCCAAATTTTTGTTAGTGGGATGGATTTTTGAAGGACTTGCTGAGTATGAGCAAGAGGCCTGCTGCAGTGTTCCTCCTTTCTGCATAAGAATGGAGGAACACTGCAGAAGGCCTATAGACCCATACAAGGCAGTACTTATTGAAACCAGGCCCCTACCCAAAAACTACCCCATGAATTAATTCCCATATCCCATACCCATGGCACAATCCAACCCAGCCCCTCCTACTCATATATTTCTCCAATCTCTATTTAAAGCTACTCAAAGTTCTAGCTTCAATTACCCTATTCAGACAATCATTCCATGCATCCACCACTCTGTTTCAAAAAATCTATATCTAAATCTAAATTTGTCCAACTTAAATCCATTATTTCTGTTTTTCATCTCAACAAAAACCCCCCATCAGTATTATTATAACACCTTGTTTCTGCCCATCCTTCCACTTATACACTTGGATTATATCCCCCCTCACTCTAACTCTCCCAAAAGTGAGATTTCAAGGATCTGAGGCTATCTTCATACGGGAGATTCCTTATAAGTAAATCAATTTGTAGTCGTTCTTCTTCTCTGTATGTTCTCCAATGAGCCTATATCCATCCTGTATTTAAGAGACCAAAACTGACGCATAATACAAACGACGCCTCACTAGTGATGTAAGAGTCTATAAATGGTGGTGACCTGTACTTAACTCAAGGGCCTAAAACTGATCCTTGTGGAACACCACTAGTGACTAATCCCCATTCAGATTTGACGCCCTATTAATGGAAACTCTCTACTTCAGTTGGTAAGCCATGCCTCTAATCCATGCTAAACCTTTTCCTCCTATACCATGACTGCCATATTCTTAAGTCTCTTGTAGGTACTCAATCAAAGGCTTTATTGAAATCTGAATGAACAATATCATATTCTTTATTAATGTCTGCTGCCCTCAAATGTTTCATTGAAGAACGACATAAATATGTCAGGCAGGAACAACCACTTCGTGAACCCATACTGAATTCATTAATCAAGTTATGCTCTCAAGATGACTTCTAATAATATCAGCTATAATTTGATTCAATAATTTGCCATACTATAGAACAACAATTAGCTATCTTCCACATCTCTGGCACAACACCACTTAAGATGGGATGCATTAAACACGCTCATTAACCCTTAAACTGCCCAAATGTACATCTACGTTCACCTGCGTGGAGCTCCGAATATTTTGAAAAATAAAAAAAAAAATTTGTTTTTGTTTTAAATAAAAGATGGGTATTTTCTGTGTGGTATAAGACCGAAAAAAAAAATTTTAGGACCAGTACTTACCAAGATATAAGACCATGAAGTTGGCTATGGATGCTCACCTGAAGGCAACATCCAGTCCTGCCACTTGCAAAAGCGTTGTCAATTTACCTTTTTTCTTGTTTTTATTTTAATTTATATAATTTTTATGTTCTGATAATTACAATTTGCAATAGTTCTTGTGATTTCATAGCCAATCTTTTCAATTCAAATTCAAAGTTTATTTAGTTTACTTGTATTTGAAGTTTTTTTTTTTTTTTTTCACTATTTTATTTTTTCACATAACTTAAGTGGCCTATGAGACCAAAGTAAGGTGCAATGTACATATATACACTCGTTGTTCTCACACTAATGTTATGTACCAAAATAGTACTCAAATTGTAACAATCACACTAACAGGTGAACATTTTCACCTGCCCTGGTCATTTACTATTGTCTAGAAATGTATACGAAGTATTTATAGGTCCCAGCAATGTTTTAGACATGCTGGAGTATGAAACTCCTTGAAGCATTGTGTTATGACAAGGGTCAGATAAGTGACAATTGATGAATGTGCTCAGCTGAAGGGAACCTTGCCTTTGTATGTTTTTACTCTTGCACACAAACATGTCTTTGTATGTCTGTCAGTCTATCTGTCTGCCCGATTAATCTGGCTTATCTGTACATCTATCTGTCTGCCTAGTTTTGGTTTTCTCTGTCCAGTTCACCTTATCTGTCTTCTGCCTTCTGTGTGCGCCTGGAGTGTAAAATAGAACTTCTTGAATTATGGTGTTTATTGGACAATACAGCATGGACAATATACTTCGCGAGCAGGGGAGTACATTTGATGAAAGAGTGCTGCTGGAGGGAGAACCTTGCCAAAAATGTTTTTACTCTGCAGGTGTTCCACACTGCTAGCATGTGACTTAAATGACTAAATCACACTCTGATCAATCATAGGTTCTGTAGGGCTACATACATCGGGCGGGGGGGGGGGGGGGGTTGTGGTCACGTGAACGTGGGCTGATATGGGGTGGGTGCGCGTTGTCGGGGGTGTGGGCCGTGGCAGCTCTGCTTATCTGACTGTCTTGTTCTACTATCTTTCTGTCTGCCTGTGTGTGTCTTGTCTTTCCATCTGCTTGTTCTCTGTCTCAGGAGCAGCTAGTGAACCTGTTGTTTTGTGGTGTATGTGCTGCTCCCTGATTGCTAGGCGAGCAAGTACACTGCTATTATTTGTGTCATGTTATTATGTCTTATATCTACAAACACTGTATAGCACTGGCCTAGAATTTTTGAGGTTATCCGAGATAATTTACATATGTAGGATAACTGTATTTTATAAGTAACACAATGAGAGACACAGATACAAATAGAACAGTGATATAGACAGATAGACAGAGATATAGACAGGAGGCACTTGAGTTGCAATTTATTTTCCAGGAGGTTTTTCACACTGGGGCCAAACACTTCATTAAACCAGTCTAGGAAAGTTCCCCTTGTGACCCATGCCTTATTGTTAGCCTTCCACATCACACACAAATTACTCTTGGTGACACTGTTTTTCTTGAACACTCTGGGGTTTTCAGTGTGATACACCAGTAAAGGCTTCACTTTAAAATTTCCACTAGCATTACTACAAAACATGAGAGTAAGCCTATCCTTAATAGGCTTGTGTCCTGGGAGTGCCGTTTCCTCCTGCGTGATGTTTAATATGTTTATTATGCACCCCATACCCATCCTGTGGGCGGTAGTCAAAAGATTACAGAGGTACATAATTGGTCCAGGGACTGGACTCCAAAGTTTTGATAGCTGAGCAAGTTACAGAGGTAATGAATTCACAATTTTCAGGCATTTTCTTCCAAAAGAGGCCTGTTTTGTCACAATTAAACACTTGTTGGGGTTTGAATTCTCCAGTGTCTATGCACTCCTTAAACTCCTGTACAAACTTCTCAGCTGCTTTTTTGTCAGAACTGGCAGCCTCACCATGCCTTATGACACTGTGAATGCCACTACGCTTCCTAAATCTCTCAAACCAACCTTTGCTGGCCTTAAAATCACAAGCATCACCACTAGTTGCAGACATTTTCTTTAACCCTTTGACTGTCGCAGGCCCCTTTCTGAAACTGTCATTCTATGTCACAAAATATTAAAAAAAAAAAAAATTATTTTTTTCTTATGGAGTGTTATATCCAAAAAAAAAAAAATTTTTTTGGCTCATCATAACTTACCGAGATATCGAGCTGTGAAGCTTGTAAAAAATGAGGCTGCGTAAGGCAACAAGCGCCCGTTAAACTTTAGTTTTACTTGTATTGAGTTTTTTTTTTTGTTTTTTCAATTCACTATTTTATTTTTTCACATAACTTATGTGGCCTGTGAGACCAAAGTAAGGTGCAATGTAACATTATATAACAAACTCGTTTGTATACAACCAATAAGCACACTTCCTCCTCCCCCTCCTCCTACACATAAATACAAGTATAGCATATTGTAAATTACCTAAATAACCCAAAAAATCCAGAAAAGTGCCAAACAACTCAGCTTGAAGAATGTAGTAAATGTGATGATGTACACAGTCTTGTGGCGCTCGGTCCAGAGACATAGAGAGCTTCGATGGATAGACAGGGAGCTTGACAGACAGACAAATAGACCGACAGAAACGTTTTGTGTACGCCAGCAAAAACAAAGGGAGGGCGATGGTCAACTAATCTTTTTCTTATCCAGCTGCCCCCTCCCCCAATCCTCGTTTACGCTCATCAAATGTCAGCTCTTATCAATATGTTAGCTCACCTTATCTTGTCAACTGTCATGTGGGGTGGACTTTTTTTTTTTTTCTTGCTTCAATGAACAATATTTTATATCTTCTTCTCTCTTCTCCTCTTCTTCTTTTTCTTCCTCTTCTTCTCTTCTTCTTCTTCTCTTCTTCTTCTTCATCCTTCTTCTTCTTCTTCTTCTTCTCTTCTTCTTCCTCTTCCTCCTTCGCCTTCCTTCTTCCATTTCCTTCCTCCCTTCCTCCTCCTCCTCCTTCTTCCTCCCTCCTCCTTCTTCCTCCACCTCCTCCTTCTCCTCCTCCTTCTCCCCTCCTCCCTTTCCTCCTCCTTCCTCCTCTTCCTCCTCCTTCCCCTCCTCCTTCTTCCTCCTCCTTCCTCCACCTTTCTTCCTCCTCCTCCTTCCTCCTCCTTCTTCTCCTCTCCTCCTTCTCCTCCTCCTCCTTCTCCTCCTCCTCCTCTTCCTCCTCCTCCTCCTCTTCCCTTCCCTCTTCCTCCTCCTCTCTTCCTCACTCTTCCTTCTCCTTCCTCAATTGCTTTTGGTCTCAAACTCCTCAAAATCATGGAAATTGATCTTCACTGACAACTTCATCTGTGTTAGAGCATCACTTGGGAAAAGAAGAGTCCCAGATTTGCTGGAAGTCACATATTATCTACCGCTAAGCATCTGAAAAAGGACAACTGAATGGCATTCCCACAATGCACAACTGGCTCACCGAGTTGTTTTAATATGGTGCACACTGACCATGGAGACCCTTTCTCTCACATGTGGGCCACCAGCTTTCTCCTGCTTATTTGAAGGCCACTATAATTTTATGTGTATAATACCATACCTCAAAACAGTGGTAACACGTATATATACCGCGTAAACAGTCCAAAGGGTTAAAAGATCATCATGCAACCTGCCTTGCCTTTTCTCACATATTATCAACTGCGTACACTATCTCCTGCTAACGTTTTTTTCGGTAATCCACACAACAATAACCTTTCCACTTCATTGAGGATTGGCAATCTCTTTTTTGTCCAGCATATCCACCCCATTTGCAACAACGGCACACTTTATATCCTTTCCCTTCGCCATGATCGAGTGATGGTTGAATGGGGTTTGCATACATCCTGGCAAGCTCGTAACACGCACTCCAACTCTTCATATTTTTCAATGACTTCCTTCTTGAATTAGATCATGTTTCTCACTTTCATTACCATCAAAGGGCTTGCACTAGCTTTCTTGGGCCCATGGGTTGACTTATTTAGTACTTGCAATCACAAAAAACAATAGATTATTAGGTATGAACCCGCGGGGAGATGGTCACATGTTGGTAAACAATGGCACACTGTGCGTGAATGGCATAGGAGAACTGGCTTTGGTGTGCAACAATAGTGAATGGGCGGACTGTACCCAGATGGTCGCATGCGAATCACGATTCTAATCACGAAACTTCGAGCCAAATTTTTGCTGAAAAAACTGCCCAAAAGTCAGATTTTCTTTCACGAAAGTCGATGCCTCTGAAACTCGAGGAGCACTGTATCTCTACATGTGGACAGTTTATGGTTTAATGGCTGACTAAGTTCCATCTTCATTCTCTTTTAAGTACCTGAAAAACAACTCGTCGGGTCCTATGGACTTAATTTGTTTCAATTTATCTATCTGTTTTGGATACAATTCCCTCATAACAGTAAATACTCATTAATTTGAATTCTTCAGGAACTGAATACAGTGGACACCCCCGCATAACGATATTAATCCTTCCTGAGAGCTCATTGTTATGCAAAATTACGTTATGGATGAATTTTCCCTGTAGAAATAATGGTAAATCAAATTAATCCATGCAAGACACCCAAAAGCATGAAAAAAAAATTTTTACCACATGAAATATACATTTTCTTACACACAAAGAGAAGGATACATGCACAATAGTAGAGTTAGTACATGCACAATATATATTTGTGCTATGTACTACTCTACTAAATGAAGAATAAATGACACCTTTATTGAAGATGCAGCAATGACTGATGAGACACTGTGTCCTGGGAGTGCCTTTTCCTCCTGAGTACTGTAGGTCCTGTTTGGCATTTTCTTCCAGAACAGGCCTTATCACACTGTGTATGCCACTACGATTCTTAAATCTCTCAAACCAACCTTTGCTGGCTTTAAATTCACCAATATGAGCACTAGTTCCAGGCATTTATTCCTGTTCTCCTGGGTGTTAGTCGATTGGTGTGGGTTGCATCCTGGGAGACAAGATTAAGGACCCCAATGGAAATAAGTTAGACAGTCTTCGATGACACTGACTTTTTTGGGTTATCCTGGGTGGCTAACCCTCTGGGGTTAATTGTTTCTTGGTATTCTCAATAAGCCACACCAACAACGGTGCTACAGCAGCAGCAGCAGCTGACAGTGCTACAGCAGCAGCAGATGGTGCTACAGCAGCATCAGGCAGTACTACAGCAGTAGCAGCAGCTGACGGTGGTACAGCAGCAGCAGCAGCTGACAGTGCTACAGCAGCAGCAGCTGACAGTGCAGCAGCAGCAGCAGCAGCTGACAGTGCTACAGCAGCAGCTGACAGTGCTACAGCAGCAGCAGATGGTGCTACAGCAGCAGCAGCAGCTGACAGTTGCTGAGCACAGCAGCAGCAGCACTGAAAAGTGCTACAGCAGCAGCAGCAGCTGACAGTGCTACAGCAGCAGCAGCTGACAGTGCAGCAGCAGCAGCAAACAGTGCTATGGCAGCAGCAGCAGCAGCTGACAGTGCTACAGCAGCAGCTGACAGTGCTACAGCAGCAGCAGATGGTGCTACAGCAGCAGCAGACGGTACTACAGCAGCAGCAGCAGCTGACGGTGGTACAGAGCAGCAGCAGCTGACAGTGGTACAGCAGCAGCAGCAGCTGATGGTGCTACAGCAGCAGCAGCAGCTGACAGTGCTACAGCAGTAGCAGCAGCAGCAGTTGACCATGGTACCACAGTATTTCAATAATATTTCTCACCCTTTTTACCACAGGGTTGGCACTAGAAGCTTTCTTGGGGCCCTGGTCCTTATTTCAGATAAAAACACCAAAAATCTGAAAATTTCGAAAAGCTCCGATTTAC
>NW_026468403.1:0-12710 GCF_026875155.1 Cherax quadricarinatus | reverse complement strand
TAAATTTTTAACCCATCGTAATCTCAAGCGAAAATCTGGGCTGTTACTGAGTTATCGCTCTATCGTACTTCCATTCAATGCTAAATGAAATTGTTTTGTGGTCGCTAGCCCCCATTCCCTGAAATTTCAAAAAATTATTAACAAGGGATTCATTGTTTGCCATAATAAGTCAAAAAGGTTATTTCCCCTTGAGGTTCTGCCCAAAAAAACTGCTTCAAAAAACAATTAAAATACTCTAAAAAGTCTTTATAAAATTCTAAATTCCCAGTCAAAAAAATTCCCCAATAAACATGCTAAAGTTAAAGTTTCCTAAAATTACTACTTATCGTGCCTTGTCCCCTTAAAACTTTTTTTTTTCCCCCCATAGTATTTTCCCCCCTTGGTCCCTATCAAAGTTTGGGGGACGGTATATCACTCCAAAATCAGTTTTTCATGCCCCTCTAAAATTTTCTACCCAAAAACAGACCTGTTGTGTTACTTCGTTTTTAATACCCGTTTTTAGAAAAACAGTTCAAGCGATTCGGACATACAATGCCACCCCCCCCCCCTTCCCAATACTTCTATCTTCTTGGAACAATTTAAAAAACCCTGAATAGACTTTCCCGCAGGCATGTCCCGACTTTTTAATTAAACCACGAAAAGGTTACCTGATGCAATAATCTCAACTCGTCCATCTTATTCCTACATACGGCAATTAGCTAATAAACATTGAAAGACTTCCTTTCCTTTACCCTTCCTGCTTTTTCTATTTTTCTATAACCTATTCTGTTTTTATCACCCGGGTCCCTGGTTTTTCAATTCTACCTCGTTTTATTTTACAGTTCCCCTGAACCGTAATATTAACCTGGGACTTCACTTTTTTCCCCTGCCAAACCCCAACCACTAACTACTCCTAGTTTAAATTTCCTAATGCTCCCTCCACTGCAGTTGCCAGTGCCCCACCCCACCCTAATAAGTGAACCCCATCCCCTGGTAATTCATTTCTGCCAAGAAGAGGTCTCGTTGTCAATGAATGTTACCGATTTTCCTTACAGTATTTGTCCAGCCAGCAATTGACACCAATTGCCCTGGACAACCATTCATTTCCAACTCCCTCCTTGGCAAAATCCCCACATATGAGAGGGTTCCCCCCCCTTACTCCTAATTTATTTCTATTGCTGAATCCCCTGCAAATCAGGTCTTATTTTCTACGTCTGCCAACATCGTTGCCTCCAGCACTGGACAGAAATGGGAAATTCTCCCTTCCCCTCTCATGATGTCATCCAGCGGCTAAAAATACCCCCTCCCCCCACCCCCGGGAAAGCAAACTCTCGGGTTCTCTATCCTGTCCTCAAGCGAACGCCCTATCCAAAACCCTTTAAACTTGGCTCCCCCAACAAACAATATTCGTCCCTTTCCCTTGGTGTCGTTCGTCGTGACGTTCCCAGTGTCATCAATTCGTGGGTAGCAGGAATGTATTAGATGTTTCCCAACAGTTTCCCGCAGTCTCTTTCTTCTTCATCGTTTCACCTTTCCTTCGTCTTCTTGATCGTCAATTCTTTCCTGCTGTCCACCCACTGACCAGTTTCCCCTTCTTGCCCGAGGCCAAAAACAGGAGGACTACTACGAATCTTTTTTTTTTCCCCTGGGTCAGCGCCGTTTTTCCATATTCGCCACCTAAATTTTTTTTCCCTAAGCTTTTGTAAAGTTCCGTGGGGGCATCTTGCTTCAATTTAGAGAGCGCCAAAAAACGGTTTTTCACAGGCCAAGTCACGTCAACACTGGATGTTTCAATTTGGATGGATTCAGGAATAAAAACCCATTTCCCTGTCCCTTGTCATCACCTGTGTAAGATCTTTCTAGGAGTGACCCCTCGTACCTGCTAGTGTGCCCAATCCAGGAATCAGATGTTTAGCTCATTGGGTTTTTATTGACTGTGATTTCCTTAACTGCTATGCGAAGAGAAAGGGTTTGCAAGAGGATCCCCTTGGGGGACACCCTTGATGATGTGTTTCATGCTCCCCAAACGGGAAACGAAAAATATGCTATACCAGCTAAAAAAAAGGGAAAAGAGACCAGGGAAATGTTCTTTATGGCTGATAATACTCATCTCTTTTCGGGAAAAATTAAATGCATTCTTGAAGTCTAGTTTTACCAATGCATTGCCCTCAGGAGGTTGTTGATATACGCCCTTGTTGCATGAACCGCTGTTTCATTTCCCTTTGATGACCCCAAAGCCAAGCTAATTTGGTTAAAAGCATCATGGCTTACATCTGCGTGAAGCTTCGGACAGAGGTTTGGAATCGGGGGCAGAAAAAAAGGTTTTCCCACTGCAATGGGCCCTTTTAATTCCCCCCAACCCTTCTTTTTTAAGTGCAAAAGTGTTGCACCAAAAAAGAAAAAAGGTTTAAAAAATTTTTTTTAGGGGGTTAGACCAGCCCCGGAATTTTTGACGAACCTTGTGTCTCTGAAAGCAGTGTCCTGCAATTCTCCCCAATAATTGGATTTAACCATTTCCTTTAAATGCTGTTGGCCTTATTCCGGTGTAACCCCCACAGAGCGAGATGGGAACAACATTATTGCTTTGTAATAAACCCGAGTCTTTCACAATCAATGGTTTCCACAGTGGTTACAGAAGTGTTGGGAAAGGGTTTGGGCCGGGTTTTCCTTGGGGAGGGCTATCCCCTAAGTGCTTCCCCTTCAGCATCCCTGGGGGCAACTGTATTTTACTGGTAATAATTTTGATTGCCCCCATGTGTTGCCCCCTTCAATTTCTTGCTCACCCGGACTCTGACCTTTTTCACTGTTTAGTGGAGTGAGTGAGGGTTTGCTCTCCCGGCTTTGTATTGATTGGGGGAAAGGGGAATGGGTTATCAGCTTAGAAAGTCTCTTAAGGATTTAATGATCATTATATATATATATAATATTTTATTATATAATATTATTATAATATATATTATATATATATATATAATATATGTCATGACGAATAGGGAGAACTTGCGATCTTGGTTAAAAAACAAGCTATCTTGCCATATAGGGCAAGCAAAATTTGTGTATCAAAAATTTCGCCAAAATCATTCTGAACCTAACGAAAAAATATATTTCACGGTTTGTTTAGTATTAAATTCTGTAAACAAAATCTAAAATAATTTAGTTGGGTTAGGCTAAAAAAAATTGTTTTTGTTAAATAAAGGTTAGGTAAGTTTTCTAAGATTCTTTTTGGGGCAAAATTATAAATTTTTACATTAAATTAATAAAAAAAAAATATCTTTAAACGTATAAGAAAAATTTTAGAAAGGGCTTTAAATTTTAAAAAGATTCTTGCTAATTGGATAAAATTTTTTAGGTCAAAAATGGTAAAAATTGAAAAATAAGATTAAAAAAACAGACCGGAAAAAGCGGGGGGGTTACCCCCGAACCTCCCCGGTAAAATCCAGGTTTAAAAGCATTGAACTGGACAGATTCCAATGCTCTATTTTTTTATGTAAGAGATTTTAACCCTCCAATTGATTTTCAAAATTTTGAAAAGCGTATCAAGCAATCCTGGTCGACAGGGGTATAATGAAACTTGTTTCATAAAAAAACAAGGGTTTTTAAAAAATATGAATATTTCCTTTGGTTTATATAAAAATTTGATCCATTTAAATTAATAGAAATTTGGGGAAAAATTTAAAATACCGGGCAAAAAATTTTTAAATTTTTTTTGGGGGGGAGAATAGTTTGTGGGGTGAGTTTTGCAAAGGACCTTCCCAAATTGGGTCGGGCGTGGTCGGTGTTTAAAAAAACCCTTGTGGGATCTGATAGTGAGGTGGGCTTGTTCCCTTTATAGCTTCCTTGTATGCTTTACTTTCTAGTTCCCTTTATAATGTGAGTAGTACGAAAGCGCTTGGAATTTCCTATTTTTTCAGGTGGTTGTTTTGCATATATAAATTTATATATATATATTATAAATATATATATATTAAAATTTTTAATTATATATTATATATATATTATATAATATATATATATATATATATATATATTTATATATAATATATATATATATATTATATATAATATATTTATATATATATATATATATACATATATATAATATATATATATATATATATATATATATATATATATAAATATGTATATATAAATATATATATTTCACCTGCTCTTGCGAATTCCTTACATTGTTAATATCTCTAGTAAGGCTGATGCATGCAGGGGATGAGATGAAAAGCTGTAAGCTTTCTCCCTGAAAGCTGGCTGCCTTGGATCAAAGTCTGGCGCAAGCTGGACTCCAAGGTATTGTCCAGTGTGGGTAGATGGGTAAAGCACTGCGTACCTTGTTCCAAGGTTCGTAGGTTCGAGTCTCCTTCAGCCAGAGATTAGTGTTTGTGTATATTTCGCCTGCTCTTGCGAATTCCTTGCATTGTTAATATCTCTAGTAAGGCTGATGCATGCAGGGGATGAGATGAAAAGCTGCAAGCCTTCTCCCTGAAAGCTGGCTGCCTTGGATCAAACGTGTAGCGCATGCTACACGCCAAGGTATTGTCCAGTGTGGGTAGATTGATAAAGCACTGCGTACCTTGTTCCAAGGTTCATAGGTTCGGTCTCCTTCAGTCCATGTGATCAGTGTTTGTGTATATGTCGCCTGCTCTTGCGAATTCCTTGCATATATATATATATATATATATATATATATATATTATATATATATATTTATATATATATATATATATATATATATATATATATGTCGTACCGAATAGGCAGAACTTGCGATCTTGGCTTAAATAGCAACGCTCATCTTGCCATATAGGACAAGTGAAAATTTGTGTATGCAATAATTTCGCCAAAATCATTCTGAACCTAACGAAAAAAAATATATTTCACTGTGTTTGTTTAGCATTAAATTATTGTAAACGTATTTAAAATACATTTAGTTGGGTTAGGCTAAAATGAATTGTTCTTGTTACAATAAGGTTAGGTAAGTTTTCTAAGATTCTTTTGGTGTAAAATTTTAAATTTTTACATTATCATTAATGAAAAAATATATCTTTAAACGTATAAGAGAAAATTTTAGAAAGGACTTAATTTTAAATGAGTTCTTGCTAATTGACCAGTTTTTACATATTTCGGCACGACATATATATATATATATATATATATATATATATATTATATATATATATATATAATATATATATATATATCTATTATATTATATATATATATATATATATATATATATATATATATATATATGTATGTATGTATGTATGTCGTGCCGAATATGTAAAACTGGTCAATTAGCAAGAACTCATTTAAAATTAAGTCCTTTCTAAAATTTTCTCTTATACGTTTAAAGATATATTTTTTTCATTAATGTTAATGAAAAAAAATAATTTTGCACCAAAAGATTCTTAGAAAACTTACCTGACCTTATTATTATAAGCGCAATTTATTTTAGCCTAATCCAACTAAATATATTTTAGATACGTTTACGATAATTTAATACTAAACAAACATAATGAAATATATTTTTTTTTCGTTAGGTTCAGAATGATTTTGGCGAAATTATTGCATACACAAATTTTCGCTTGTCCTATATAGCAAGATGAGCGTTGCTATTTAAGCCAAGACCGCAAGTTCTGCCTATTCGGCACGACATATATATATATATATATATATATATATTATATATATATATATATATATATATATATATATATATTATATATATATATATATGTTATATATATATATATATATGTATATATATATATATATATATATATATATATAATATATATATATATATATATATATATATATGTATGTATAATGTGTGTGTGTGTTGTGTGTAGGGAAGTATATATATATATATAATATATATATATATATATATTATATATATAATATATATATATATTATATATATATATATATATATTATATATATATATATATATATATATAAGCTCAATAATAGCCCACATGGAGGCAGAAACACAGGAGGTTTATTGATCTGTATATTTTGACTCCTGGGATCCTCTTCGGCAGATACACAAGTGAAAGAAGAACATAAATTTATAGGAAAAGTTGCACCTCTCACCGTGCGGGTTAGTAGGGAGTGTCTGGTGATGGTGTCCGAGGACGGGTCAAAGAGGTAGTAAGTTTTCTATTTTGGATTCTGCTACAGGTGTTGTCGTTGTTTATTGCCTATGTGTACAGAGATTATTGAAGTACGTAATTTTAAAGGAAATTATTTTAAAATGCTTACTGTATACCGTAATAAAATTTTATTGACACGGTTTCTTCACATCATTAACGAACTGGTTGCACCGCCAGGCTATCAGTCCATTTATAATTTAATCACCTGAGTTGTACAGTGTACATGAGCGTGTGTGCGCGTGTGTGTGTGTACTCATTTATTTGTACTCACCTATGTGGTTGCAGGAGTCGATTCACGGCTCCTGGCCCCGCCTCTTTGCTGGTCGCTACTAATTCCACTCTCTCCCTGCTCCATAAGTTTCATTGTATCTCTTCTTAAAGTTGTCTCCACTACGTCACTCTCCAGACTGTTCCATTTCCTGACAACTCTATGACTGAAGAAATGCTTCCTAACATCCCTGTGACTCATTTGAGTCTTCAAGTTCCAGTTGTTACTCCTTGTTGCTGTGTCCCATCTGATGTCGTTATCGTGTCCCCTCCCCCCCTGTCCCCTCTGTCCTCCAGAGTCGTCAGGTCGATTTCCGTCTCCTTGTTGGAGACGGAAATCGGAGTCGGAACTAGTCTTGTTGTAAACCTTTGCATTTTCTTGAATTTCTTGACGTGCTTGACCAGGTGTGGGTTCCGAAATGATGCTGCATACTCCAATATGGGTCTAACGCACACAGTATACAGAATCTTGAACGATTCCTTACTAAGGTGTCGAAACGCTGTTGTTAGGTTTGCTAGGCGCCCATATGCTGCAGCAGTTGATTGGTGTGCACCTCAGATGTGTTCGGTATTATACTCACCCCAAAATCCTTTTCTTTGAGTGAGTTTTGCAGTCTTTGCCCCTACCCCCCTAGCATGTACTATGTCTGCGGTCTTCTATGACCTTCCATAATCTTCATGAATTTGCATTTTGTGGGGTGAAACTCCAGGAGCTAGTTGCTGAACCAGGCTTGCAACTTGTTCAGATCCCTTTGTAGTCCTACCTGATCTTCATCCGAGTGAATTCTTCGTATTAGCTTCACATATCTGCAAACAGGGACACCTTTGAATTTATCATAAGAACATAAGAACATAAGAAAGGAGGATCACTGCAGCAGGCCTTTTGGCCCATACTAGGCAGGTCCAGTATGGGCCAACAGGCCTTCCGTCATGTCATTCAAATATACCAGAAACAGCACTGGCCCTAGGATTAACCACTGTGGAACCCCGCTCGTCACAGGCGCCCACTCTTACACCTCGCCACATACTATGACTCGTTGTTGCCTTCCCTGTTATACCTGCCAGCTCCTCTAGTTTTTCCACCAATCCCTTGTTTGGAACTGTGTCGAGATCCTTGTTACAGTCCAAGAAAATGCAATCTGCCCACCCCTCTCTCTCTTTTGTCTTACTTCCGTCTCCTCTTCATAAAACTCCAGTAGGTTTGTGACACAGAATTTCCCGTCCCTGAAACTGTGCCGGTTGTCGTGTATAAGTTCATTCTTTTCTAAGTGCTTCATCATACTTCGTTTGATAATCTTCTCCATGACTTTGCATGCTGTACATCCCGTGAACTATGCCAAATATACTGCCATTGACCTATGCCAAAATATAATGCCGTACATATGATCCCTGTCCCCTTTCAAAAAATTGGACTGTATTGCTGTCTTTCACACCTCAGGTGTGTGTTGGTTTAATGTTTGTGGTGTGTAGTTTATATGTTTACACTCGGCATTCGTTTTGCCTTGACCTTGAAGCCATGTGTTGTGTTGGTTGCAAAGACCCGTAATAAAGTATGCTATGCATGAAAAGTATGCTCTTCTTAAATTTTCAGCGACAGCGAAAAACCCTCCCTTTCATCTTATAAAACACCTACACCTTCCTGCCGCAGTACACACTACCTCAACAACCCAAAGAATAAAAAAAAAAAAAAAAGGGCCAAAACCTGATTGGAAAAAATACATAAATAACCGCAAATGACAAAGTTTTTGGGCTGAAATGGGGTGACTAATTAATGTCCAAGTCGGCCGGAACGTTTATATTTCAATCTCCCATTTGCGGGTTATTTGTAAACTGAAAATTGCTCTCAATTACTATGTGGGGCAGTCTCTCTCTCTACCCTTCCCTTAAATGTTTTTTTTTTTATTGGTAAAATTAAGAACCTAACAGAATTTATAACACTAAAATGAAGAATTTATAGACAATAATTCTGAATAATTCACATTGAAGAGAACAGAAAAAACGAGATATCTTCGACCAACTGGGATCTCCTTCGGTATTAAGAAGCGAGTGAGGGAAAACCCCTTTAAAAATGTAACAAGACAACCACACCCTAGAAAAAAAGCACTGCGAGGAGCCACAGGCCTTGGTGATAATCGACAATATTCAATCTTATGAAGGAGAATGTCAAGCCACTGTTGACTGCATTTCTTCTTAAATCTTACACACCGTTAAGCGAAAATAACCCAGGCAGCCAGCCTGGCTGATCAGCCAATGGAGGATCAAGCCTCCACCACTTAATCTACATGAGTTTAGCGCCTCTCCTCTCATAAAGACGTTTAAAAAATCCGTTTAATGGCCCAAACACTTTTTTTTCTTTGTAATGATTTTTGCACTGAAAACATTTCCTTCATTTTCCAGCCGTTTGCCTGAACGCGTTTCCGGCTCTAACACTTTCCTTACTTTCAATACAGATTGCCGAAATCTAGTTCCTTTCTCTTAGTGATAGTGGCCCCAGCACGTTTCCTTCCATATGCTGATGACCCCCATCACGTTTCGCTCTTTAAATGCTGATCACTACAACAAGATTCTTTTCTTAAAATTCTTGTTTGTTTTCCTTACAATTTTCTTTCCTCTTAATGTTGGTGGTCAAAGAACGTTTCTTGCCTTTCAATGTTTGTGGTCCCAAAAGGTTTCTCTCTTTACAGTGCTGGTGCTCCAAATTGTTTCCTTTCATATAATGCTGGTTTTCCCTACACGTTTACTTTCTTTTAATGACATTAATTCCAACAGGCTTCCTTGTTATGCTAGTTTCCCCAACTTGTCTTTAATGCTGCTTGTCCCAACACATTTGCTTCCTTACAAAGCTGATGACATCAACACGCTTCCATTCCCTTAGCATGCTGGTGGCTCCAATCTGTTTTCTTCTTAATATCACTGTTAGTAATGGTCGATGCAGAAATCTCATTACACAAGCGCTGTATGATCCATGTGGGTTTAGGTCTCGAACATAATAATAATAATAATAATAATAAGAAGAAGAAGAAGAAGAAGAAGAAGAAGAACAAGAAGAGGAAGAGGAAGAGGAAGAGGAAGATGAAGAGGAAGAAGAGAAAGAGGAAGAAGAAGAATTTTGTTTCAGCTTGATACAAAGTTTAAACAGAGATATGTGACTTTTAGTTGTCTGAAGAAGCCCAACGTTACAGCCGTAGTCTCCAACGAAACGTTAAGGGGAAAATTTCACGTTATTTTACACAAAAAAAATTAGTCTTGTGTATCAAACACTTTTTAATTTGCTCTCTGTCGCGTCGAATTTGCGGCCCCCTTAGTTTTTGAACGTTTGAAGCTCCCTGCAGAAAGTTTTAAAAAGTTAAAGGAGCCCTTTCCCAGGATGCTTTTGAAAAGGGAACTTAAGTTTTGATCATAGGGCACTTACACATGCCAGTATTCCTAAAATTTTGGCCTAGTTCCGCACCCCAAAGGGTTAAAAATTTGAACCGATAGGATGAGGCGTTCTTGTGTTTGGGCGAATGTCGGGGAAATCATGCAACCCTTCGAGACCCTTTTTTTTGGGAGAGATACTTAATAATATAATAATGAGATTAATTATTTTCACTTTTTTTGTAACTGTCCTGGAAGAATATATTTTAAAGTTTGATTGAACTTATAAAAATTTTCACATTCATCTTTTAGCAATTATTCTTTAATTACGACTATTACAGCAATGAGCTTATTCATGTATTTAGCTCCAGTGTGACATTACCCAAGGAAGTGAACTGTAAAAAATCATGACCATTTTTTTTTTAAAGGGGGGTTTACCCGGGTAAGCAGAGGAAGGCTTCGGTAGATACCAAAAATTTCCAATGGGGGTCATTATGACTAAAACCCGCTCGGGAAAAATTGCCCTTTTCCGACAAACGTTTTTTAACCATACCCGGGAAAGGGATGCATTTTCCCTCTTTTTGGGTATATTTTCTTATCAAGCAAAAAAAAAACTTCAAGATTTTGTAAATAAAAAAGGTATGGTCTTTAGTTAATTATTATTATTTTTTATTATTTTATTTTTATTATTTTATTATTATTTATTATTATTTAATTATTATTTTATTTTTATTATCATCATCATATCACATCATCATCATTAGCTGGTCTGCATTTTTTTTTTATTGACTCTATGGTATCTTTCTGGGTATATAATATGGAAATTGATTCATTGTGTTTTATATTCATTTTTATCAATGGGTTTGTCAATTTTATAAGGGAAACGTTCTTTCTCTTTTCGTATAACTTAAGTCAATGAGAAAGTGGTATATTCCCAACTAAAGTTTACCTTTACTGACTTAAATGTTAAATCTAATTATTTTTCTTTATTTTCAATTTTTAAATAGTCTAGAGGGGCGCAAAAATTTTCACCGAAATATTTTGCTATGTCTGCGGGAAAATTCACCACTTAATTCCCTTTATTAAATCGCTGCTATTTTGCTTTTTTGGGTGCAAATTGGGGACTAGGACAAACCATTTGCACCACACAAAGTTTGCAAGAGTTACTGGGGAGCTCCCAATGTATCAGTTTGGGAAAAATTAAATGTATGCCTTTTGGGGTCCATGGTATGGCGGGAGCGATAAACCACCATGATGACTTTCTATTTTGTTGACTAAAGTAGCTGGATTCAGCAAAAAGGAAAATAAGATCGCATTATACCCAAGTATTCCTTCAGCAAAAAGGCCTGTTCCACATCTGAAGATATTCTTGTACCTGTCCACCCGAGACATGGCAAATTTTATCTTGTCTGATACCAGGATTTAAGGAGGGAAGTTGACATGAAAAACCAACAAATGACGACCCCAACCTTCAAAAAAGTTGAGCTCAAAGACTTGGGGGTACATGAGAAACAAGGGGCAGTGGTTCCATAGGAAATTTTCACCAGGAAACTCATACCAGGCAAATGGATTGCAGCATGATGGCGATTCTGTGGTCTCGAAACGTTATGTCTCGATGCACAGACAAGCAAAAAATAAACGGTTACCAAACCCTTTTATTCATTATTAGGCTAACCTTAGGAGCATATTTTTTTAATAAAATCATTTGATTTGATTTATAATGATTTGGAAAAACCTATGTTCTTATAAGAAAAGAATGTGCTTTTCCATGATTTTGCCTAAATTTTTAAAAAATTAACAATTTTTAAAAAAATTTCCCTTTTTTTTTTTTATCAAATTTGTGTTTTATTCAAATCCTTACGTATAGAGCAAAAGGTTAAGATATTTACAATCACAGCCCAAAATAGTAAGATCGAACCAGAATAAAAATAAAAAGTAAAAAAAAATTCCAAATGCAGCCAGTGTTTTTATTATTAAAAGTATGCTAGTTGGAAAGGTCGGGATGAACGCTTGTGTATACCAGATGGCAGTCCTTATGGGTGTATATACCAAGGCCATTATGGTACAGGACACACGTGTACTACCATGCTGGCTGTGGTCGGTCCGTATTACACGTGCAGTAATTTTGGAAAAACTGTCTTTTTCTTTAAAAAAATAATTAATTCGTGCCTGACCCATGGTGGGGGTGCGGTTGTGCCCTGCCCCCTCTGCTGTTTTCAGGCGGCTGCCTCTTTCGTCACTAACCTTTGAGTTGAGGGGGTGCGCTGCTGCTGCCTGGGGGTTGATTAGTGGCATTAATTTTCACAGATGGCGCAGGCAAGCCGGAGACGCATAAAAACCCGTCTGTGTTTAGCTTATCCGTGGGGCTGGACAGGAATTCTATGGACCTGATACTACCTGCAATCATCGAGATACATAGTATTGTGCGAGGAGATTATGGAGTAGCGCCCGAATGGCAAAAGACGAGGATCTTTTTCAAAATTTAATTTTTCAAGTGTGTATGAGGCGGTGGTAGACAAATACCAGGGGGTTACTTTGCAGTTAAATCGCTGTGACCGTGCGACTTCACGACGTTTCTCCCATTACCATGGGTTTAAAATTAGAAATGTGCCATTCGAGGCGGATGATTCTGACATCCGTCTTGCGATGGGGAAATTTGGTAAGTACATTTGGCCATGTTGGGGAAATGGGCCAGGGCCATATGCAGGGAAAACGAAGGATCGTATTCTGTGAAAAGACGTTACATTTCCCTTTCCGTCGTACGTAGTGCTGCCAGAATTTCGACCCAGGGGTTTGTGAATACCTGGCAACGCCGGACCGTCGGTTTGGGGTCAAGATCACCTAGCGGTCTGTGTGGAAAGGGGGCTGGAACAGGAAAAAAAGGGAACGACATCAGAATAGAGAAGAGTGGGATTTTCCCTTTGTGACCCTGC
>NW_026468402.1:0-12005 GCF_026875155.1 Cherax quadricarinatus | reverse complement strand
ACAGAGAGAGAGAGAGAGAGATACAGAGAGAGAGAGAGAGATACAGAGAGAAGAGATACAGAGAGAGAGAGAGAGATACAGAGAGAGAGAGATACAGAGAGAGAGAGACAGAGAGAGAGAGATACAGAGAGAGAGAGAGAGACAGAGAGAGAGACAGAGAGAGAGAGACAGAGAGAGAGAGAGAGAGAGAGATACAGAGAGAGAGATACAGAGAGAGAGTTACAGAGAGAGAGAGATACAGATACAGAAAGATATATGGAGTTTACCTGGAGAGAGTTCCGGGGGTCAACGCCCCCACGGCCCGGTCTGTGACCAGGCCTCATGGTGGATCAGAGCCTGATCAACCAGGCTGTTGCTGCTAGCTGCACGCAAACCAACATACGAGCCACAGCCCGGCTGGTCAGGAACCGACTTTAGGTGCTTGTCCAGTGCCAGCTTGAAGACTGCCAGGGGTCTGTTGGTAATCCCCCTTATGTATGCTGGGAGGCAGTTGAACAGTCTCGGGCCCCTGACACTTATTGTATGGTCTCCTAATGTGCTAGTGACACCCCTGTTTTTCATTGGGGGGATGTTGCATCGTCTGCCAAGTCTTTGCTTTCGTAGCGAGTGATTTTCGTGTGCAAGTTCGGTACTAGTCTCTAGGATTTTCCAGGTGTACATAATTATGTATCTCTCCCGCCTGCGTTCCAGGGAATACAGGTTTAGGAACCTCAAGCGCTCCCAGTAATTGAGGTGTTTTATCTCCGTTTTGCACACCGTGAAGGTTCTCTGTATATTTTCTAGGTCAGCAATTTCACCTGCCTTGAAAGGTGCTGTTAGTGTGCAGCAATATTCCAGCCTAGATAGAACAAGTGACCTGAAGAGTGTCATCATGGGCTTGGCCTCCCTAGTTTTGAAGGTTCTCATTATCCATCCTGTCATTTTTCTAGCAGATGCAATTGATACAATGTTACGGTCCTTGAAGGCGAGATCCTCCGACATGATCACTCCCAGGTCTGACGGTGTTTCACTATTTTGTGGCCAGAATTTGTTTTGTACTCTGATGAAGATTTAATTTCCTCGTGTTTACCATATCTGAGTAATTGAAATTTCTCATCGTTGAACTTCATATTGTTTTCTGCAGCCCACTGAAAGATTTGGTTGATGTCCGCCTAGAGCCTTGCAGTGTCTGCAATACAAGACACTCATGCAGATTCGGGTGTCATCTGCAAAGGAAGACACGGTGCTGTGGCTGACATCCTTGTCTATGTCAGATATGAGGATGAGGAACAAGATGGGAGCGAGTACTGTGCCTTGTGGAACAGAGCTTTTCACCGTAGCTGCCTCGGACTTTACTCTGTTGACGATTACACTCAGTGTTCTATTAGCGAGGAAATTATAGATCCATCGACCGACTTTTCCTGTTATTCCTTTAGCATGCATTTTGTGCGCTATTACGCCATGGTCATACATGTCGAAGGCTTTTTGCAAAGTCTGTATATATTACATCTGCATTCTTTTTGTCTTCTAGTGCATTTAGGACCTTGTCGAAGTGATCCAATAGTTGAGACAGACAGGAGCGACCTGTTCTAAACCCATGTTCCCTGGGTTGTGCAACTGATGGGTTTCTAGATGGGTGGTGATCTCGCTTCTTAGGACCCTTTCAAAGATTTTTATGATATGGGATGTTAGTGTTATCGGTCTGTAGTTCTTTGCTGTTGCTTTACTGCCCCCTTTGTGCAGTGGGGCTATGTCAATTGCTTTCAGTAACTGTGGGACGACCCCCGTGTCCATGCTCCCTCTCCATAGGATGGAAAAGGCTCGTGATAGGGGCTTCTTGCAGTTCTTGATGAACACGGAGTTCCACGAGTCTGGCCCTGGGGCAGAGTGCATGGGCATGTCATTTATCGCCTGTTCGAAGTCATTTGGCGTCAGGATAACATCGGATAGGCTTGTGTTAACCAAATTTTCTGGCTCTCTAATAAAAAATTCATTTTGATCTTCGACTCTCAGTCTGGTTAGCGGCTTGCTAAAAACTGAGTCATATTGGGACTTTAGTAGCTCACTCATTTCCTTGCTGTCATCTGTTGTAGGACCCATCTTGTTTATAGTAGGGGCCCAATACTGGACGTTGTTCTCGACTTTGATTTGGCATAGGAGAAGAAATACTTTGGGTTTCTTTCGATTTCATTTATGGCTTTTAGTTCTTCCCACGATTCCTGACTCCTATAAGATTCCTTTAGCTTAAGTTTGATGCTTGCTATTTCTCTGACCAGTGTCTCCCTACGCATTTCGGATATATTGACCTCTTTTAGCCGCTCTGTTATTCTTTTCCGTCGCCTGTAAAGGGAGCGCCTGTCTCTTTCTATTTTACATCTACTCCTCCTCTTTCTTAGAGGAATAAGCCTTGTGCATACATCGAGTGCCACCAAGTTAATCTGTTCTAGGCATAAGTTGGGGTCTGTGTTGCTTAGTATATCTTCCCAGCTTATATCAGTTAGGACTTGGTTTACTTGGTTCCACTTTATGTTTTTGTTATTGAAGTTGAATTTAGTGAATGCTCCCTCGTGACTAGTCTCTTTATGTGGGTCTGGGCTCCACACATACATGTCTGAACCTCAATTATGTTGTGATCTAAAGTACATTGTTTTTGATATGGTGACATTTCTTATCAATCATTGTTAGTGAAGATGAGGTCTAGTGTATTCTCCAGTCTAGTAGGCTCTATTATTTTCTGGTTTAAATTGAATTTTTTTGCAGAGATTTAAAAGCTCGTGCGAGTTTTGAGTTTTCAAACAGAGCTGCCTCCTGGTGTTATTACTACAACAATATTATTTGCTTTTATTCCTCCATTTTTGGTGCCTTAAGTGAAGTCCCCCAGGAGCAAGATGTTTTGGGTGCAGAGCTGGAAAATTTTCCAGACAGTGGTCAATTTTTAACAGCTGTACCTGGAATTGCTGGGAATGTTCATCCGGAGGCTTGTAGACTACCACAATGACTAGGTTTTGGTTCTCAACCTTTACTGCTAAAACTTCCACTACAATCATTTGAGGCATTAAGCATTCTGTGCAAACAAGTGACTCTGCAATGTACAGGCCAACCCCCCCCCCCTTTTGCCTGTTCACTCTGTCACATCTGTATAGGTTGAACCTGGATCCTTTATGTGGGTCTCAGTGAAAGCCGCGAACATGGCCTTGCCTCTGCAAGCAGTCCACGGATGAAAGGTATTTTGTTTGTTTGTTGCTGGCTTTAGACCCTGTATATTGCAAAGAATGTCTCGGACTGGTGGGATTGTTGGTACTGGGGGGGGGGATTTTTTTTTCCGGCATTAGCAAACTGTATCTGTTGGTTTGGAGTGGAGGCCATCGACTGTGGTTCCACTCCAGGAATGACTGGATTTGGTGTATGATTTCTGCCATTTCCTGCCAGTTTTTTTCCTTCCTGGCACTAAAAAACCTCTCCCTCTTGAGTGGCTGTGGCTACTACCAGGTTTTCCCAGGCCTGGATGTTTTTTATCTTTTTGTCCCCTTTAGATGGTATGCCTGGCAATTTAAGTTATAGCACAGTCTTTCCTGTACTGAAGAGGTACACATTTCAGGGTGAAAAAGCTTACAGGAAGGGAGTTTGCATTTTCCTGTTGTCATATGGGCATGGCATTTTCTAGGGTGGTCATAGTTGCACGTCCCGTCTGTTTTTCCAGATTTCCCATGTCTGCAGATACCAAGTGCATAGTATGTGCACAGGCTTGGTTTCTGTTTGCCTTGGGTTTCTGTGACTGTATTCCCTGTTGGTGCATGTTTCCCTGTCTTACTTCTATCCTCCCTAGCACCAACAATGGAGCTCCCACCAGTTGTTTTTGGTAATATATCCTCACTATTGCTAGTGGAGTCCTCTTGTTTGCTATTTCCTGTGGTATTTCTAGTTCGCAATATTGGTTTTATCTTATCTTTGACTACACTTGTTTCCCCACTACGGCTCCTGTCCCCTATGAGGTCATTTATATGTATTCCTTCCTGCGTATAATTCCCGACTACCTGGACAAAATCTCCAGCTTCACCATTACTGTCTCCCAGGACAGCACCTCCAGCCTCACCATTACTGTCTCCCAGGACAGCACCTCCAGCTTCACCATTACTGTCTCCCAGGACAGCACCTCCAGCTTCACCATTACTGTCTCCCAGGACAGCACCTCCAGCTTCACCATTACTGTCTCCCAGGACAGCACCTCCAGCTTCACCATTACTGTCTCCCAGACAGCACCTCCAGCTTCACCATTACTGTCTCCCAGGACAGCACCTCCACTTCACCATTACTGTCTCCCAGGACAGCACCTCCAGCTTCACCATTACTGTCTCCCAGGACAGCACCTCCAGCTTCACCATTACTGTCTCCCAGGACAGCACCTCCAGCTTCACCATTACTGTCTCCCAGGACAGCACCTCCAGCTTCACCATTACTGTCTCCCAGGACAGCACCTCCAGCTTCACCATTACTGTCTCCCAGGACAGCACCTCCAGCTTCACCATTACTGTCTCCCAGGACAGCACCTCCAGCTTCACCATTACTGTCTCCCAGGACAGCACCTCCAGCTTCACCATTACTGTCTCCCAGGACAGCACCTCCACTTCACCATTACTGTCTCCCAGGACAGCACCTCCAGCTTCACCATTACTGTCTCCCAGGACAGCAACCTCCAGCTTCACCATTACTGTCTCCCAGGACAGCACCTCCAGCTTCAAACCCTTACTGTCTCCCAGGACAGCACCTCCAGCTTCACCATTTACTGTCTCCCAGGACAGCACCTCCAGCTTCACCATTTACTGTCTCCCAGGACAGCACCTCCAGCTTCACCATTTACTGTCTCCCAGGACAGCACCTCCAGCTTCACCATTTACTGTCTCCCAGGACAGCACCTCCAGCTTCACCATTACTGTCTCCCAGGACAGCACCTCCAGCTTCACCATTACTGTCTCCCAGGACAGCACCTCCAGCTTCACCATTACTGTCTCCCAGGACAGCACCTCCAGCTTCACCATTACTGTCTCCCAGGACAGCACCTCCAGCTTCACCATTACTGTCTCCCAGACAGCACCTCCAGCTTCACCATTACTGTACTCTCCCAGGACAGCACCTCCAGCTTCACCAATTACTGTCTCCCAGGACAGCACCTCCAGCTTCACCATTACTGTCTCCCAGGACAGCACCTCCAGCTTTCACCATTACTGTCTCCCAGGACAGCACCTCCAGCTTCACCATTACTGTCTCCCAGGACAGCACCATCCAGCTTCACCATTACTGTCTCCCAGGACAGCACCTCCAGCTTCACCATTACTGTCTCCCAGGACAGCACCTCCAGCTTCACCATTACTGTCTCTCAGGACAGCACCTCCAGCTTCACCATTACTGTCTCCCAGACAGCACCTCCAGCTTCACCATTACTGTCTCCCAGGACAGCACCTCCAGCTTCACCATTACTGTCTCCCAGGACAGCACCTCCAGCTTCACCATTACTGTCTCCCAGGACAGCACCTCCAGCTTCACCATTACTGTCTCCCAGGACAGCACCTCCAGCTTCACACCATTACAGTCTCCCAGGACAGCACAATCAGCCCACATTTACTGACTACCAGGACATCACCTCCAGCCTTACAGTTTGTGACTACATGGCCAGTATCAAGGGCAGTACCATTCAGCCCAGACTTTTTATGTTCCCATCTGTTGTAGAAAGCTTCCAGGTTGTCTATGAAAGCAGCTTTGATGTTATCCTCTTTTAATACCCTTGTGATTTTAGTCCACAGATTTTCCTCATTTGGGCATACCCAAAAACACTTCTCTGTTTTAATACTGCTTGTAGCTAGTTCTTGGATATCTGCACAAGGGGCGTGACACCAATTTCCACAAAAATGACAATTTATCCATGTGGAAGCCCGTTTGTTTGATTGACTGCAGACTACACAGCTTCAAAATGATTTGAATGGTTGATTTACTGTAATTCTACTAGCAACCTCTTTAATACTCTATTAACCCTTTCAGGGTCCGTCCCGTAGATCAACGGATTTACGTTGAGTGTCCAAACTGTAGATCTACGTCAAAATTCTAGCGGCGTCAAATTTAGCGCGAAAACGCTCATAGGCCTACATGTGAGAGAACGGGTCTGCGTGTTGGGTGTGCGCCATGAAAAAAAAATGTAGGCGCCCGCATAGCATTGTGGAAACGCCGGCTCAGTTACCCTTGTTCACCATGCCTCGTCGCAAGTCAGCTCTCACTCCCTGGAAAATTGGGACTCTCCTCTTCCTATCTGATAGTTCTGACACTGATGGAAGTGGAAATGAAGACGAATTCTACGGCTTTGATCAGTTAGTGACCGAAAAGAATGACCAGGATATCGATAATAGTGCAGAAAACCCTGACGATCCTCAACCTTCTACCTCTGGTGTGGGCACTCGTGACTCACGGTCGGTTGTTCCTCATCGCAAGAGAAAACTAATATTTTCGCGTGGCCTGGCCTCTGACTTCAGTAATGATTATGATAGTGACGTGGACTGTGATTTTACTGCGCTCGACGATCAATCGAGTAGTGATAGTGGGGGAAATTAATTTTACCAGTGAAGAGTCGGATTTTTCGCCCCCGCATGCGCTTTTTTTAATTTTGTCCCCTATCTTCCCAGGGGATGGATACATCCCGGGGGTACATCCTTTTGGCCCCAAACACCAGTTTTAGGGGGGTTTTTGTGAGGATTAATGGAACATTTGGGCATGGATAGCCCAAAAGGCATCGGGGGGAAGGTGTTAGGGTGATAGTAGGGGGCACCGCCATGGGGGGATCGCCGGGCCACCGGGAAAACCCACGCGCAAAACCTCGTCAGTTAAAGGGCCCAAGCAAGCGCCAGCCACCCCCCCACCAAAAAACCACCCGCACAACCACCTATAAATGTCATATCCACCAAAAAACCCATATTGTGGGTTGGCAGCAAAACCCCAAATTTTTTTCCCCCAACCTAAACCACTTTGATGTTTTCTAAAAGGGGAAATTTCCCTACCTACTTGTCCCCTTGGAACCCAGGGCCAATAAACGGGAAATTTCCTTTGAATTATTCTTTGACCACCTTTGATGGAAATTTTTGTCGGGGGAAAGTAATAAGTTTTTTTAACCCACCATGGAAAAATACGTTTTAAATTCAAACAGTAAAGGGATTTACACAGGGGGAAAAAGGACACTGTTCAAAAATTGAAATTTGCTTTTTTAAAAACAATAATCTTATGCCTCCCGTCAATAAGCAAAATTTTAAAAAAAAACCTGGTCCCCCAATCGGCTAATTTCCCTCCCCCGGGCCCTTAAAGGGAAATCTTACCAGGAACGGGGTTTTAACTTACTCTTACGTATGTTGAAACTTCTCTGCCAAAACCGGGCCCTGACAAAAGTAAAAGGGTTTAAAGATTAGAAACTTTTCCCCATGTATCTAAAAACCAAAAGTTCAGCATATATTTTAAAAAACCCTTTCCCAAAAACCCGGTAATTGAGGGAATTTTTGTTTTTGTTAAAAGGGTTAGACTGTCATTCAACGTATATCCCCGAGAAAAGAGGAAACGCTTTGGTATAAAACTTTTTGTACTCTGTGATTGGGACAGGGGCCCTGGTTTTTGGATATTGTTGTATGCAGGGGTGGGAAAAAACATTGAAAGTTTCCAAGATAAAAATTGGGGAAATCTCAGTGACGTAGGAGAAACAGGAGGCACTTTATCTTGGAAAGGGGGCATACATTATCTCCCAAAACCCGGTACACAAACCCTTTACTCGGTGTTTCATGCGAGTAAACCCAAAAAAATTGTGTGGCCCCAGGGCGTTCAAACGAAAACCCAATCCCCAGGTTTCAACGCAGGTGCCCCTTTGGTGTGCCCGTGCAGGTGTTTATTTCCCAAATGACATAAATGGCAAAAACGGTGCATGAAAAAACGGGGTTTGTCACATTGTTGAAAACCCATTAAACCGTAATGAAATGCAAGACAGTGGCAAAGTTGATCGAGTGACTAAATGAACGTATTCGAGAAACCAGTGACAGTGATTGATATAACACAAAACATGCGCTTGGTTGACAAATGTGACATGCAGATTGGTTTTGTTGACTGTGTTCGTAAGAGTTACAAGTGGCACATGAAACTTTTCTTCCATCTCATGGACATTTCAATGCTCAATGCATATAATATGTACCAAATAAAGACTGGCAACAGACCACCGTATGGTGAATTTTGTTTGTTGTCAGACAACTCATAATGAAGTACCAGGTAACAACACCTGCTATACAACACGGTCCTCGAATTCCTCAGGATATACCCAAGTGTTTGAGGAGGGAAGGTGATCATTTCATAATACAGCTTCCTTCAACTCGGAAGAAATTTGCTCAGAAGAGATGCATCGTCTGTGCACAAACAAAAAGACGGCAACAAAGACTCAAAGACACTCGGTTTATGTGTGAGGAATGTAAGGTGCCTCTGTGCATGGTGCCTTGTTTCAAGGAGTTCCACAAGCTCCAGCAGTTCTAAAACCATGTCCAGTGATTGTAAATATGTAAATGTATGATAGAAACATTAGTATTATACAAGATTGTGCATGTTTTGTAATAAACAACAGTGGTAAACAATAATATGATAACTTTAGTGCGGTTATTGTGTTCAATAGTGAGTTTATATATACATGTATACATTATATACAGTATTGGTCTCTCAGGCCCCAAATGTTAAGAGGAATAGAAAAAATTGGAAAAAAAGAAAAAACAAAAACCGCAAAAATCATATGCAATGGCGTATGTGGAATTCGTCGATGTTGCCGCCACCACATCATTTTCGACAAACTTCTTGGCACTGTATCTCGGTAAGTACTGATCAGAATTTTTTTTTTGTCTTATTACCTTCAGAAAAATATGCTCTTTAATTCTGTAAGAAATTTTTTTTTTTTTTTTTTTTTTTTTTCAAAATTTCTTGGACACTGGAGTACCACTTCAGATTTTGGCCTTGGACCCTGAAGGGGTTAATAACCTCCTTAAATGAAGCTCTAGCTATTTGTATTTCTATTTCTAAACTGTACAGTGGACCCCGGTTAACGATTTTAATTCCGTGCAAGAGGGCTCATCGTTATGCGAAATAATCGTTATGCGAATGATTTTTCCCCATAAGAATAATGGAAATAAAATTAATCCGTGCAAGACGCCCAAAAGTATGAAAAAAATTTTTTTTTACCACATGAAATGTTAATTTTAATACACACAAACTGAAAAAGGCATGCACAATTACATGGACACTTACTTTTATTGAAGATCTGGTGATGATTGATGGGATGGGGAGGAGGGGAGAGCATTATCTTCTTACTGTTTAGAAGGGGAATCCCCTTCCATTAGGACTTGAGGTAGCAAGTCCTTTTCTGGGGTTACTTCCCTTCTTTTAATGCCACTAGGACCAGCTTGAGAGTCACTGGACCTCTGTCGCACAACAAATCTGTCCATAGAGCTCTGTACCTCCCGTTCCTTCAAGACTTTCCTAAAATGGGCCATAACATTGTCATTGAAATAGTCACAAGCACGGCTTGCAACAGCTGTGTCAGGGTGATTTTCATCTATAAAGGTTTGCAGTTCAACCCACTCTGCACACATTTCCTTAATCTTTGAAGTAGGCACAATGGATTCCACAACTGGCATAGGCTTCTCAGGGTTAGCCCCAAACCCTTCAAATCTTTCTTAATTTCCATACTAATTCTCACCCTTTTTACCACAGGGTTGGCACTAAGAAGCTTTCTTGGGGCCATGGTCACTTATTTTCCAGAAACAGCACCGAAAATACTGTAATAATACGAAATATTCCGAGTGTATGCTTGGATGTTACCGCGGAGGCTGGCTGGTAAACAATGGGACAGAGCGGCACATGTGAGGCTGGCTGAGGGCACATTGGACGCGTCTCGGACGAAAATCGGTATGCGGGTTTTTAATCGGTATGCGGGGCAAAAATTTTGCGATAAAAGTAATCGTTATGCGGAAAAATCGCTATGCGATGCCATCGTTATGCGGGGGTCCACTGTACTTGTATATTGGACAGCTTACCATGTACGTTCCTGATTTATATTTATTGTTTGTGTTTGATAAGGGCGCCTACAACCCCATCCGTTTACAGTCTGCTTTATTGTCCAACGAATCCATTTGTAAACAGTCAAGGGTTCGGACCAGTCGATCTGATTTGATCAGTGGGTCACTTATTTAAAACATACTGGTCGGTGATTTGGGCTAACATATGAAGGTTCTACTTGAAATTATCTACCCAAGTAAGATGTGATTTGATTGATACAAAAGTACAACTTGCGTGTTGAACCGGTGATTTCTGGCAGCTCCTACAATGACGAACGGTCGAGCCTCAACCCTTGTTTATCAATCGCTGTATCTAGCTTTTCTAGTTTTTTTCGTCTCCACCACAGAGACGAGAGATACAGAGAGAGATACAGGCAACACTTCCAGCTCGTCGGCCCACTGCTGCCCTCACTACCAACCCAGCTATAAACACCCCCACCCACGATACCACCACCCACCCTCTCTCCTGTGAACTTCATTGCAAACCTACAAGCCTCCTCTGGGATGACTTCACACCGCAAAATGGCAAGAATATCTACGCTATCTGGCTATCTCCCAGAGAGATGCAGAGAGAGAGATGCAGAAAGAGAGAGATGCAGAGATATGCAGAGATGCAGAGAGAGAGAGAGATGCAGAGAGAGAGATACAGAGAGAGAGATGGAGATACAGAGAGAGAGAGGAGATACAGAGAGAGAGATGGAGATACAGAGAGAGAGATGGAGATACAGAGACAGAGATGGAGATACAGAGACAGAGATGGAGATACAGAGAGAGAGATGGAGATACAGAGAGAGATGGAGATACAGAGAGAGGAGATACAGAGAGAGATGGAGATACAGAGAGAGATGGAGATACAGAGAGATGGAGATACAGAGAGATGGAGATACAGAGAGAGATGGAGATACAGAGAGATGGAGATACAGAGAGATGGAGATACAGAGAGAGATACAGAGAGAGATACAGATAGATACAGAGAGAGAGAGATACAGAGAGAGAGAGATGCGAGAGAGAGAGATACAGAGATACAGATACAGAGAGATACAGAGAGAGAGATACAGAGAGAGATATACAGAGAGAGATATACAGAGAGAGATATACAGAGAGAGATATACAGAGAGAGAGAGAGATACAGAGAGAGAGAGATACAGAGAGATACAGAGTGATAGAGTGATACAGAGAGAGATACAGAGAGAGATACAGAGAGTGATACAGAGAGAGAGATACAGAGAGAGATAGAGATACAGAGAGAGTGATACAGAGAGAGATACAGAGAGAGATAGAGAGATACAGAGAGATACAGAGAGATACAGAGAGAGAGATACAGAGAGAGATACAGAGAGAGAGATACAGAGAGAGAGATACAGAGAGAGATACAGAGAGAGATACAGGAGAGAGATACAGAGAGAGATACAGAGAGAGAGATACAGAGTGCTAGAGAGAGTGATACAGAGAGAGAGTGATACAGAGAGAGAGTGATACAGAGAGAGAGTGATACAGAGAGAGAGAGTGATACAGAGAGAGAGTGATACAGAGAGAGAGTGATACAGAGAGAGATACAGAGAGAGAGAGAGATACAGGGAGAGATGGAGAGATACAGAGAGAGATGGAGAGATACAGAGAGATGGAGAGATACAGAGAGAGATACAGAGAGATACAGAATGATACAGAGAGTGATACAGAGAGAGTGATACAGAGAGAGAGTGATACAGAGTGATACAGAGAGAGAGGATACAGAGAGATACAGAGAGATACAGAGAGAGGAGAGATACAGAGAGAGAGATACAGAGAGAGAGAGATACAGAGGAGTGATACAGAGAGATACAGAGAAGAGTGATACAGGGAGAGATACAGGGTGAAGAGAGAGATGAGAGTATACAGAGAGAGATGGAGAGATACAGAGAGAGATGGAGAGATCAG
>NW_026468401.1:0-13166 GCF_026875155.1 Cherax quadricarinatus | reverse complement strand
GGCGATTAACCGGATAAATTTTCAGAGAATTGGGTGGTTTGCGAGTGGAGGATAGGCCTGTCAAAGTAATTTTCAAGGAAGAATCAGTTCAAAACCAGGATTCTGCAAGAGAAAGCAAGACTGAGGGACAAACGGGGGTACCAGGGGAGTTACCTCGCCCGAGACGAACACAAGACAAAAGGGGACTACACTGAAAGAGAGGGTACAGAGACGCAAGGAGGAACGAGGGGCAATGACAAAGATGAGCAGGACCAGACACAGGAGGAAGGGCAAACACACCCCCAGAATCTCCCACCAAAAACTCCAACCACGCCCATTCCCAACGCAACTGAGCAACCTATACTACAAACCCACTCACTTTTCCCCTCTGCCCCCAAACCCCCATATCACAACCTCACCCCAACAGCTGTCCTTATGGGCATTCGGGACCCCACCCCCATCATCACAAACCCCACCTACACCACAGCCCCATATAGGCCTCCCAAGGCCTCTCCGCTCCCCCAACCCCAATATTCTTGCATGCCCACAATGATAGAAAAGAAACTAAAAAGTTTGGTACACAAACGCGGATGGAATAACGAATAAACATGAGAGTGGAACGAAAGAATCAGTGAAAAATCCCCAAACATCATAGCAGTCACGAAACAAACTCGCTGAGACAATAACAGACCAAATCTTTCCCAATGGGATATCAGACCCTGAGGAAAGATAGAAGGAGTAAGGGGGGGGGAGGGGTTGCACTGCTCATAAAACACCGATGGGATTTGAGGAAATGGAAGGCAGGGACTTTGTTTGGAGAAAGAGACTACATTGTAGGTAAAATTCAGTCCGGAGAAACAAAAAGTAGTCATTGGGTGATGTATAACCCACCACAGAACTGCAGGAGGCCAAGAGAGGAGTACGAAGAAAACAACGGGGTGATGGTGGACACACTGGCTGAGGGCAAGAAAGAGCTCACTCGAGCAGAGCAAAGTTACTGGTAATGGGCGATTCAACCACAGGGAGATCGACTGGGAAAAACCCGGAGCCACATGGGGGTCCCAAAAAATGGGAGAGCCAAGAGATGGATATGGCACTTGAAAACCTCATGCATAACCCTGTCAGGGACACAACCAGAGAGAGAGGGGAGGATGAAACCCGCAAGACTGGATCTTGTGTTCACCCTGAGCAGTTCAGACATTGAGGACATCACTTCGACAGGCCCTTGGAGCTAGCGATCAGTGGTTCTGAGTTTTGATTATATAGTAGAGTTACAAGTGGAGAAGGTACAGAACTGAAGGGGGCAGGCCAAACTATAAAAGGGGGGACTACACAGGTATGAGAAACTTCCTGCAGGAGGTTCAGTGGGACAGAGAAATGGTTTGGAAAATCAGTAAAACGAGATGATGGAATATGTGGCAACAAAGTGCAAGGAGGCAGAGGAAAGTTTTGTTTCCCAAGGGAAACAGAAATAATAGGAAGACAAAACGGTCCTTGGTTTACCCGAAGGGGTACAGAGCAAAAACTAAGTGCAACAGAGAATGGAAAAGGTACAGGAGCATAGGACCCAGAAAACAAGGAGATTATTAGAAGAGCCAGAAACGAGTATGCACAGATAAGGAGGGAGGCCCCGCGACCCGTATGAAAACGACCCTAGCATCGAAAGTCAAATCTGACCAAACTGGGTGTATAGCCACATTAGGAGGAAGACAACAGTCAAGGACCAGGGGATAAGGCTGAGGAAAGAAGGGAGAACTCACAAGAAACGATCAAGAGGTAGTGAGGAGCTCAACACGGTTTAAGGAAGTATTTTCATAGAGACAGGGAAAGGTTTGGGGGCGACCCGAGGGGGCACCGAAAATACCCAACAAGTTTTGGACGAAACATACAGATGAGGAGGAGGTGAAGAAACTGCTGGGGACACGTCCCTAAAAGGCAAGGGAGGACAAAATTCCCATGGGTCCTTAAGAGGGAGCAGATATGTTGTGGTGCCATTTACCAAAATCTTCAAAACGCCCGGGAAACTGGGCAACTCCCTGGGTATGGAAGAGGCAAATGTATTTCCCATTTTTAAAAAAGGGACAGAAAAGAGGCACTAAACTATAGACCTGGCATTGAGGATAGTTTTATGAAAAGTTTATCGGGAGGAGAGTGTGGGCCCCGGGAATGGAACAAGAGTATAAATGCCAACCAGCAGATTAGGAAGGCAAACCTGTGTAAAAAATTCGGGAGTTTTATGATAAAAAAACAAAGTAAAACGAAAAGGAGGGGGGGTTTTATTGCACTTCTTGGACGCAAGAAGGCCTTTGACACATTTCCCCCAAAAGTTTAGTGCAAAAGCTAGAGCATAGGGCATATAACAGAAGGGCACGCAATGGAAAAGAAATACCTGACAGGGAGACAACAACGAATGTACGAATGAGTATACGTGGGCACCTGTGACGAGCGGGGCCCCAGGGTCGGTCCTAGGAGTGTATTTTTGGTATATGTGAACGACATGATGGGAAAGGGTTAACTCAAAATGTCCTTGTTTCAGATGATGTGAATTAAAGAGGGAAATTTAAAACGATGGGCCGGGAGGGCTTCAAAGAGACCCGGACAATGGACAACCCGGTCAGGCAAATGGCTTCTCGAATTTTAAACTGCCAAATGCAAATCATAAAAGGGGAAGGGACAGAAGACCACAACCCAGTAAGGCTAGGTGGCCAAAGACTGCAAACCCCATCAAGGGAAAGATCTTGGGTGAGTATAACACCCACATGTCCCGAAGCACACCTCAACCCGATAAAGCTGCAGCATATGGGCGCCTGGGAAACCTGGAACAGCATTCCCATACCCTTTGTAAGGGAACGTTTAGACACTGACCCGGTATGTCAGGGCCCCCTATGGAGTATGCGCCCTGTTTGGGGAACCCCCACTTGAAAAAAAGCACGTAAAAATAGAGAAAGTACAAAGTTTTCGACAAGGTTATTCCCGAGAAGGGGAATGTCCTATGAAAAAAGATTTAAAGGGGAAAACTGCCCGACGACATGGAGAAAGGAGGGTCGGGGAGAAAGAAAACGACATATAAAATACTGCATGGAAAAACAAGGTGGACAAAGACAGGGTGTTCCCTTAGGGGGACACAGAAACAAGAGGCCACAATTTGGGAAATTTTAAAAACACAAAAGAGTAGAGAGATATTAGGAAGTATTTTTTACAGTCATAGAGTTGTAAGGCATGGAAAGCCTTTGAAAATGACGTAGTGGAGGGAGGAACCATAAAGTTTAAAACGAGGTTTGATAAAGTTTAGGGGGCGTGGGGGGAGAGGGGGCCCGTGCAACCGGGGAAGGGCGGGGGCCCGGGGCTAAGACTGACCCCCGGGAAACCCCAAAAAAAAGGGGAGTAAAATAGGGAGACCACACACACCACAAACACACACACACACACACCACACAAACCACACACAAACACACCACACACACTTCACACAGGTAATGTTTTAAAGCTACAAAGTCAGGGTATTTTTTCCCGAATGGTCGTATACCATGTGGTAAAAACTTTTCCTTTCTTGAACTGTTTAAGAATTGGGCCCTTTCCAGCTAAGATATAATTTATAAATTTTAAATGACACTTATGATAAAGGGCAGCAAATCGCTACACAGCCCCCCCTACAGACAGGTTAAAAGTGTCAAAACCCACTCAACATGGGTGTCAAAAAAATTTAATTTTTTGGGTTTTTAAAAATTACCCCTGGGGGGTTTTTTTTATGCCCAGATATTTCATTCGATGATGGTGACGATATACTTCTTTTTTGGAAACCCCAATGGCCCGCTATAAAGGGGGGTTTTTTATAAATAATTTTTCCAAAACCCCAAAAATTTATATAAAAGTGCATTTAAATATTTAAGTACACCCACGAGTTAGAACACCTTACCGGGGATATGTATCTGCCCATAATTACGCCCGGATATCCGTTGGGGGTTGATTAAAAGAATAGTGTTCTTTGAAGAATGTCGCCCCTACACTCTGTTGGATCGAAACACTCGTTTTTACAGTTCATCAATAATTGTTCACACAATTCCTAAAAAGTTAATACCTTCGGGAAGGTTTATCTTTTTTTTGGGTGAGACACTTTTTCCACCCCAAACGCCAAGATCATGTTTTTTGGTTGGTTATCCTGGCATCCGTGTCACTTAGAAAGGGGCCCAAAAGTTAATTTTGGCGACCCCAAACACCCCCCCCAAAACCCGTCACTCCCCTAGAACAAAAAAAAGCTGACCTAGTACCCTTGCTTCCTTCCCATTCCCCTCGTTAAAGCAAAGCAGAATTTTGATTCTTGCGGGTTTAACATGGGACAACAATGCCCACTTTTTTTCCATGGTAATAAAGTGGGAAAGGGGTTTTTTCCCTTTAATTGCCCGTTTAAGTAAGAGATGTACGTTCTTAAAAAAATTCACTTTCCCAACACTCCCTTGCAGGGAGCAGAGGTCACTTAAACCAAATGTCGCATAGCTCTGTGATCAATTACTCACTGTAGCAGTAAACAAAAAACGCTCGCCCCTTCAAAGGGGTTTGGGCCCTCAGGGAAAAAAGGGGGGCAAAGGGGGGCAAAAAGGGGCAAAAGGGGGGCTGTACCCCCCTCGGGAAAAAAAATTTCCCCACATAAAAATTTTTTGAGTGGGGGGTTTTTTTCTAAATTCATTAATCTGATCACACCAGTACTTTAATGAGCAAGGTGTGACAATAGTCCATTGGAAAAAGTTTACATTTCGTTTGGTCTACATCGGGTGGTGGTAAATTTAAACCCTTTCCAAAGAAAACTTGCAACCCCCCGGGAAACCCGGGCAGTATGACACCCAAGAGTTGTTTAAAACTTATTGGATGCCCATGAATGTGGCCCCTCCTGCATGAGGGGAATTTATGATAAAAGGATAAATTTGTAAAAATTTCCCCCAAAAGTTTAAGTCAATAAATTCTTTGAAGTTTTTTTCCGTATTATTTTTTCTAAAAACTCTAACTGAAAAACCCAAAATCGTAACCCCTCCCCCCTCTTTGAAAAGTTACAGCTTACCCAAATTTTATCAGTTTAAACATCCCTAGAAACTGTGAAGGATGGAATCCCCCGGCATGTCCATTTCCGATCCCATTTTCCCACAATCTTCCCAAATCTATTTTGGCTTTTTTCCAAAAAAGCATGCCCAATTTATTTAATGAGTTGAGAGCATTTTAGGGATGACAGAGAATCATTTAAACAATTAAATTTGAAAAACCTTAGATAAATGGAAAAATTTGAGTGCAAGGAGAAAAGGGGGGGCAAAAGTTCTGCTTGAAGGGTAAGGCCCAGTTATTGAGGGCGTGCTCCAATTTCTTATGGGGCCCATCATCTGTGGGACAGCAGCACCCCACTGCCCCAGTGGAGGGTGAACAGAACCTTTTGGGACGAAAATTAATTTGTAAAAGAGTGTTTCTGTGTACAAAATTTAAATCAATACGTTTAAAGGATCATGTTTGGCTTCAAGACAAAGCTTTGGTTGTGTTTTAAAGAAGATTTTTTGGGGGGAAAATGGGGGAAAATGGTATTTTGGGGAATGGGGGTAATACCCCAAGGAACGGGGAAAATGTCTCTTTTGTTTTAACTTGATGTAGATATGTAGCTGGTTCATCCCCGGGATGGGTTTTCCATTTTTTCGATCCACCCGGAAAGGTGTTCACCAGGCTGGGGAAAATTTTTTGGAGGGCTTCTGTGCGGGGGTTTTTGAATGGGCAAGCCTAAGCATTTTGACCCCAATAAGGATATTTCTTTCATTAGAAAACGATTTTAAAATGTTTGGGGAATATTAAGTTCTTTCCGCATTTTTAAAATTTTGGCAGTACAGGGCATCCTAGGTTTGACCCTCATTGCTTCTTTTTCCCTTTTTTTCCAGCCCCCCAAAGTTTCCCGTCGGCACGAGTGCAAGTAGGGGCGCCGCATAAAAAACCCCAATGATCTAAAAAAAACAAGGGGTACTTTTTTTCACAATTTTAACATTAGCCCCAAACCTGGGAAAAACCTGCCACAACCAAGTGTCCGCCTTTCTTTGTTTTGGCGACAAAGTCCTTTTAAAACGGGTTTCCAAGTAGGGAAACCCTTTCAAACCCAAGATACCTTATCCCCCTTCCCAATTTTTTAAAAAAGGCCCCAATCGTGAAAACTGGATTGACGAACTGTGCCCTCGGGCCGAGGGGGACCCCTTTTGAGAATCTTTGTTTTATCCCCTGAGATTTTTAAACCCCCGGGGGTTGACCGAGGTATTAAAATGATTTAAGTTTTTTGGGTTTTGGGGGGAACCCGGGTTTGGTGTAAAATCTTATGCCCACAGCAAAATAACCATATAATGATGGGACTGGCTAGGATCATTAAGAAAAAGGTTTTTAAAACAAAATTTAAAAAGGGGGTTTGGGCCCAAGCACCCCCCCCCTGGGGGGTTTCCTAATTAAAAAATTTCTTTAGTTACCTTCTTTCCCGGGAAACCAACACGACGACTTTCTTTGAAAAGGTCCTTTTAACCCAGCGGAGAAGCCTTTCCCCAACATCCATTCTGGCAATTTTTACTAATGACTGCAGCGGTTGGTAATCAAAAGGGGTTTAAGGTAAAGGGAATGAAATGAGGGAAAATTCAGTGTGCAGATAAAAGGGGGGTAATGCAATAAAGAACACTCCTTCCATCTTTGAAAAATGAAACCCCGGGGTGCCCAAGAATTGTTAAATTTCGTGCATAAGACGATTAAGAATTTCCTTTCAAATTTTTTTTTAACCAAAAGAAATAAAAAGGGAAATTGGGCGAAATGATTTTGGTTGATTGGGTTTCGGAAGGGGAAATAATGGGGGCTTTTGGGTCCATGTTTTTAGGGGGATGCAGTGACATAACTAAAGTTATAAAAATTCAAGTAAAGGTTTTCCCTGGTACTCGCCACAAAAATTTGGGGTATTTTTTAAGTTTTCCAAATTCCTCCCCCAGGCGACGTGGATTTGGGCCCTTGTTAGTGCGGCTTCAAGTTCAAAATTTTGGGTAAAAGGGAAATTTTGCAGTCATCTGCCTTGCTGAGCATAAAGCAAAAAAGTCTCCCCCTTGAATCTTTTTGGCCCTTTAAATTTTCCCTGTGTGGTCCCGGGGAAGGGACTGTCATAGCTAAAATGTAGAAAGCCCAAGCACGGGCTAATCATTCCCCCCAATGCAAGGGTTGAGGGTCGCGATTGCTCATTTTCTTTTTAACCCTTAATTCTATTTTTTCCCCTTTCCATGCCCGGCAAATGGGGTGTGAGCATTGAGACCTTGGGACAAATTTTTCCCGTCTTTTTTGCCGCAGCTTGTCAAAAACCCCTCCTTGGCAGCACCCAAAAGGGGGCATTTTGGAAGAGGTAGCTTTTAAAGGGGTACGAGGGTTTTTAATAGGCTAGGCCAAGCTGGAGCAGTAGGGTTTCAATGTTAAAAGTTTAGAATCATTTGTAAAAGGAAATGTTTTTTAAAATAAAAACTTTTGATTATTATGGAATTTTCTTTTGGTTTTTTAGAGTAGTGGGAGGTTTCGAGGGGGCCCTCAAAGAATTCTGAAAAACTCCCAAAAGGGCCCATTGTTAAAAGTTGACCGGGGTTACACCCCATGGGGAATTATACCAGCCCAGTCACAGGGTGCAACAAAGAAAACAGGGTTGTTTCCGGGGAAAACATTAAGATTTCCGTTTGAATATCCCCCGGGAAAAATAGTATTACCAATATCTAGAGAGGTTAGCCTTGGGAAATGATTTAGAACCCCTATATCTGTTACAAAAGAAGATAACCCGTGGCCGAAAATAAAGTTGAAGCCCAAAACACGATCAAGGGGAAACCCCCATTTGATATGTTTGGGGTTTAAGGTCACCCAAATTTTTTACATTATCAAGACTGTTTAAGAGTGACAACAGTTTTATTGCCATTTCATTACCCCAAAATGAGGGGTTTCCCAAAAATTTTTTGCTTGCTTTTTTAAACACCAATAAAGAGGGGTAGGTTAAAACTGAGCAAAAAAGTTTTGGGGGCCCCAAGTAAAAAAACTTATCAGCAGGGGCGGAAAATTAAAATTTTGTTGAGAGCGAGTTCCCAATATAAAATTAAAACCCGGGTACTGTAGCCCCCCTGTTTTCTTTTGTGCAAAAAAAGTTGATGGGGGGAAAATGGGTTTTTTTTAAAATATAGAAACAAGGGAAAAAAATTTGTAGATTTGGGTTATATGAAAAAAACGAGGCAATTTTGGGGGGTTTGGGGTTTTTCAGGGAAATCTGCCTCTTTTTAGACACACAATATTTAATGGGTTTTATTTGGTTTCTTTATAAAGCAGATTAAAAATTTTTTTCTAAGTGGGGCAATAAATTTCCCAAATTAAAAGGTAGTTTTTACGAGTTTGGGGTTTCCAAATTTTAAAATCCAGGGATAGTATTCAATTTCTCAGCAAAAAAAAAAACTTACTAAATAAAAACAGACATAATCAATTTTCAATATTTATCAGTAAATTTTCCTTATCCCCTGAGTCTCCTAAGTGCGTTCCCTTATGAGACCTCTTGGGGGGGTCCTTTTTTACCCCAGAGGGGACAGCGCTTTTTTATGAATTTTGGATCGTGACACTATCCCTAGCCCCTCACCTTCCCCCTTTTTTACACTCACACTATCATTCCCTGTTCACTTTCCCCCATCATTATACCAGTTTAAACATACAAACCCTTATCAACAAGGGGGCAACTCCCCACTCAGTGTCTATCAAAAAAATTACACTCATCAATTTGGGCCCATCAAAGAAGGTCTTCACTGCCCCTTTTCAAAATTTTTCCCCGTTATTGTAAACACCATATTTTAGATTCATCATTTTTGTTAAATTTTTAACACCCTTGCAATCATCAGTTTTTTTTCTCCCCTCACCACACTCCCTTTTAAAAATGGCTGACAATCGTGAGTTTATGTTTCTCATTTTTAACCTTGTAAGTTTTTCCCCCGTGGGTCAAGTTGTTGTTTTAAAAAACCCCCTTTTTGCTTTTCCAGTATGTTATTTGGGGGCAGTTGCAAAGTTGTTTTTAAAACCCCCCCACAAGACTAGCGTATTTGGAGGTAAAAAAGTCCCAGTCAGCTGGGGCCCGGTGGCTGCCCGAAGTTTAAATCAGCCCCGAAGGTGGTGCAACACACCACGCATTACCCAGTGTTTAAGCAAGTGATCCGGGGCTCTGTTTTATGTACTTCCCCCAAAATGAAACCCCTTAACCCTATTTCTGAAATAGGGATGGGCCGTAAACAGACATGAAGTAAACTGGTAGGCCTTTCTGCCTCCTCATGGGGGGGGTTTTAGGGGGGGGTGGAAGCCCTGCATGGCGATTTTGGGGAGCTTTCACCCGCAAAATCAAACATGAGCAGCTGTACTTTTCCCGGAAATTTCACAATTGATACATTGTAATGCAACGGGTTTGGGGTTTTCTTGATTTAAAACCCTAGCCCCGGTGGAAGGATGGGCCCCCTTTCAAACACTGCACACCCGGGGACTTTGTGGCATTTTCCCAAACGAATTCGCCTTCACCCTCATTTTCTTCTTCACATCCATAGGTCACTTCTATTCGCTGCTTGAGGGGGAAAATGTTAGTCTGTTACTTTTTGGGTCCGCCCAAACCGGGTTTATTCCATAAGAGAGAAGGGGCAAAGGGAAGGGGTATTCCCCCTCGCAGACACAGGCAATATGGGCTGTAGTGGTGCGGGGTCCAGTGCGATTTTCGGTCAAATTTACTGGGCCCACAGTCGTCTCGAGAGTTACCAACACTGTTACTTTTTTAATTAATCCAAAAACCCCCAAAACTTTTAAAACATCTAGCAGGGTTAGGAAAACAGACCCAAATTTTCCCCTACCAAGAAAATAAATTTTCAACCCCGAAGGTTTCGGCAAAACAAGTAGAAGTTCAAAAAAGGATTCTGGGACCAGAAAAAGATGTAGCTCAGTGTATTTGGCCTTCACTGGCTGGTTTTGGGGGGGGCTGTTTAAGCCTGGATCAGCAAACTCGCCCTTTTTCCCCCAAAAGTAGAAAAAAAGGCGACCCAGTTTAAAGGGGTACCAAAATTTAATTTGGAAAGTCGAGGAATGGAAAATTTCCCCCATAGGGCACAAAGGGATTTTTTGGGTGTTTAAATGGCAGGGGGTCTTATTGTGCCATTTTCCAAAGGGCAAACCCCGCCCGGCCGACATTTCCCCACTCATTTAAACCTATGTAGGTACGAAAGGGGAAACACAATGTCCTAAGTCAGTGTAAATTTCCCCTCGTGCAAATTTGGCACAACAAAACTGCAGCACTTGCGGAAATCACATATTCAGTACCAGCGGGCAGCAAAAAACACCCTACACTGCAAAGTTGATAGAGGGGAACGGCTGGTTTAAAGGGGTGAGGTTGGGGGGTACAGGGGAAAAGCTTTCGTTTCTGAGCATGCCCTTGCCTTTTTCCATAGTTTAATATAGGCAAAAGTCTCAGGGAGGTGTTTATGCCTCCTCAATCCCCTTTTTTACTGACTGAGGCAAATTTTCAAGTTACCAAAAAACTTTTAAATCCCCGTACAAAAAGTTACTCAATCCAAAAAAAGCAGAACTTTAGCACAACCCTGTCTTTGGGAAAGAAAAACGAATTTTCAGGGGGGGACACCCGGGGTTTCCAATCACGTTGGACGCCCCATCGCCCTTTTCCCAGGTTGGTAAAGGGATGAGTTGTGAGCATTTTTTAGAGGCATGATAACAAGGGGCTACAAAATTGCCCCTTCACTGTAGTTATAAGGCAAAAGGCTAGATTGCAATCTTTCTCCCTCTTTTGGGAAGCTACCAAATTTTGCCAATTTTTCAGTTCTATCATCATCTAAAAAAACCGTGTGAGAAAGGGAAACCACAAAATGGGGCACTCTGCCCATGTCCACAATTTTTACCATACCCATTCTGGTTCTGACACAAGCATGCCACCAAATTTTTGCTTAATTTAGTTGAAGCATTTATGGGGACAGAGAAACCGTTAAAAATTAAAACTGTCAATTTGATACATAGATGCATTTCAGGCAAAAGGGTAAAAGGCAAACCGTTTTTGTCCCAAAGGGGGGGGCCCAAAAATTGATGCGTGTCCAATTTTTTAAAGGCCACCCCTCGTAGATAACGCAACACTACCAGCTGGACCAGTTGGTTGGTAAACAGAAAATGGCAGAAGTAATGTTGAAGCCCCGACACGACAAGGACGCCCCCATTGATAGTGGGGTTCAAGAACACCTACAATTTTTCATTATTTTATTGTTTTAAATTTTTATCATTAATTTTAAAAAGGCATCTTCAAGACTAAAAGAAAACTCTTGTGATTTTTGCATAAATCTTTCATGCCCGCACAGTGTGTAAGTTTAAATTAAGCACAGGGACAATAGTATAATTTTTCAGATTTTAAATTTAAAAATGAAAGGGGTGTAGTTTTGCCCGGCAACCCTACCTACAAAATACCTAAAATAGCTACATGATATTTAAAGTGGGCCCAGGGGCCTTTATTACCACAGGCATTAAAATGTTCATGATCTAATCGTTTTTTTAACAATTTCCTTTAGATGCCAAACTAAACCCAAAAGGGGGGAAATAAAGGGAATAATTCATGCCAACAATTGTAAACAAAAGCCTTATGTATTTTTTTATTTTTTTATTTTATTTAAAAACATGGATACACAGTGATAAATGTATATTAAAAACCCCAAAAAGAAAGGGTTAATTTTGCAATAATCTCACACGACCAACGATACCAAACAATAATAATGGTAATACACCTTACAACAAACAAAGTATTGACAAAGGTTTTATACTCAGACAAAAACACATTATCATTATTAAAGAACTGTCTAACTATGTTGTATATACACATGGCAAGCACACATGGGTAAGTATATAGACTGTATAATAAATCATTGTGTTAAAAAACCAACACACACAATAACACACACACACAAGCACACTCATACACACCAACTAGTCATAGGTATTAATGAATCGACGACGAAAACTCCAAATATAACAAATACGATGTGTTATTTTACATCTCAACAAATAATGTAATCAATTACATTAATATCATATATTACATGTAATAGGAAAAACACGTCCCATACAAATACCAAAAGATTGGTATACAAGAATAAAAAAAAAAAAACTCTTAATGTTCTGAACATACAAAATTTTTACATTTTTATTAATGACATCATCACATTGGAGACTACATACAACATTGGAGACATACATACAACATTGGAGACATACATACAACATTGGAGACATACATACAACATTTGGGGACATACATACAACATTGGAGACATACATACAACATTGGAGACATACATACAACATTGGAGACATACATACAACATTGGGGACATACATACAACATTGGAGACAAAAACATACAACATTGGAGACATACATACAAAATTGGAGACATACATACAAACATTGGAGAACATACATACATACAACGTTGGGGACATACATACAAAATTGGAGACATACATACAACATTGGAGACATACATACAACATTGGAGACATCAAACAAATGGAGACATACCCTACAACATTGGAGACATACATACAACTTTTGGGGACATACATACAACATTGGAGACATACATACAACATTGGAGACATAATACAACATTGGAGACATACATACAACATTGGAGACATACATACAACATTGGAGACATACATACAACATTGGAGACATACAACATTGGAGACATACATACAACATTGGGAGACATACATACAACATTGGAGGGCATACAACATTGGAGACATACATACAACATTGGAAAACATACATACAACATTGGAGACATACAACCCAAAATTGGAGACATACAACATTGGAGACATACATACAAAAATTGGAGACATACATACAACATTGGAGACATTACATACACATTCACAAACACAAGACATTTACACACAATTAAACGCAGCTGACCAGCCCGTTAGATTACCCACTGAGTTAGTTAGTTTAATATGTTTATTATGCACCCCATACCCATCCTGTGGGCGGTAGTCAAAGATTACGGGTACATTTGGGTCCGGGACTGGGCTCAAATTTTGTAGCTGAGCAAATACAGAGGGATGAATTACAAATTTCAAAGGTAATGAACTCACAATTTA
>NW_026468400.1:0-11388 GCF_026875155.1 Cherax quadricarinatus | reverse complement strand
TCCACCTATTGTATTTTTGCCTGGGGCTCAATGCAGCAATCCCAACCTAAAGCAAAAAAACTCAACAAAAACCCGAGTAAGAAAAATCACAAAAAACCCACCCCTGAAACCCCCCCCCCCCCCACTCTTCATAGATCTAGACTTACCCCCTGTTCAGAACATCCCATTACTACTGTGCAATCTACATATATGGGATTTTTAAATTCCAATTTTAAAACCCTTGACCTAAAATGCTTTCTTATAGTTGTGCCCCGGCCCCACAAGCAAACACCAGACAAAAAACACTTACGACTTCCCCGTGTCTGATTAATCTATAAAAAAATTTAAAGTATGTCAAAGACCCAAAAATCTGGAAACAACCCCTGAAAACTCTGAATGCAGACACTTTCACCCCTTCAAAATACTGTTGAAAACATCTTATCCCGATCACCCCGTCAAAACTACAAAAAAACCACCTAGGGTTCACACTTCACTCACTCACTCCCCATTTGAAACCCACGACTACATACTTAATCTTTAAAAAATGATTCCTAACTAGTCACAAGTTTGCCTGTAAAACCCCAAATATGGGAAAAACTATGTATTGTCCCAAAACAAAAGCATTCACACTGCTAACTCACAAACTGGGTTTTAGTCACTTGTATATAGTCAATTACTCCACAATTTGTAAAAATTTAGGGTTAAGATTAATCTAAGTTTCCCCCGAAATCCTGCTTTGTAGGTTTTCTATTGCCCCTCTGAAATTTAGATTTTTTTAATGTAACCAACAAAAACCCAAAAATTTGAAAACCCCCCCGCATTGTAATCTTGTAGAAAATAAACTTTTTTTAAATAAATAACAAAAGGCAAAAACCCCGTGATGGAACAAACACAAATAACCCGCACTAAAAGACAAAAGCTTCGACGACGTTTCGGTCCGCTTGGACCATTGAAAAGGTCACACTAACAGAGGAGGAGCAGGCGGCTATATATAGGCAGGAAAGGTGGAGGTAGGTAGTGGTAGTATAGTAGTGTAGTAGTATAGTAGATACAAAATTGTTTAAAACCCAAGGGTGAAATGAACTGACAACACCCGGGCATCCCCACCGTAGACTTTCGCCAACCCCGCCCCCCTGGGGTGGGGAAACGTCCACAACAAAGACAACCAAACTTTATTTGATTTTATTTTTTCCAGGCTTTTTTTAACTTGTTAATCCTTTCCAAAAATTTTTTTTTATTTTCATTAAAATTTCCCTTTAAGTACCTTCCCACCTTTTCATCCCCTCTCCCTTTTGCACTTCTCACGCTCTCTTACCTTTTTTTGTCTCCCATATACCTTTTCTCTTTTATAACACTTCTGCTTTGTAAAAAACCTCTCATAAGTTCCTTTTTTCTTTTATAAACCTAAAAATTTACTTCCCCAATTTCCCCCCCTCTTTCCTCCTGCACCCACCTTCCTATAACCACAAACTTCTGCCCCACATTCTAATACTGCATTTTTAAAACTATTCCAACCCTATTCAACCCCCCCACTACTCATACCTGCACCAGTCCACCTTTCTGCCAATAGTTGCTTATATTTCACCCGAACTTCCTCCTCCCTTAGTTTATACACTTTCACCTCGCTCTTACTTGTTGTTGCCATTTTCCTCTTATCCCATCTACCTCTTACTCTAACTGTAGCTACAACTAGATAATGATCCGATATATCAGTTGACCCTCTATAAACGTGTACATCCTGGAGCCTACCCATCAACCTTTTATCCACCAATACATAATCTAACAAACTACTTTCATTACGCGCTACATCATACCTTGTATATTTATTTATCCTCTTTTTCATAAAATATGTATTGCTTATTACCAAACCTCTTTCTACACATAGCTCAATTAAAGGCTCCCCATTTTCATTTACCCCTGGCACCCCAAATTTACCTACTATTCCCTCCACAACATTTTTTCCCACTTTAGCATTAAAATCCCCAACCACAAGTACTCTCACACTTGGTTCAAAACTCCCCATGCAATTACTCAACATTTCCCAAAATCTCTCTCTCTCTCTCCTCTATACTTCTATTCCCCAGGTGCATAAATCCTTACAATAACCCACTTCTCACATCCAACCTTTATTTTACTCCACATAATCCTTGAATTAATACATTTATAGTCCCTCTTTTCCTGCCAGAGCTTATCCTTCAACATTATTGCTACTCCTTCTTTAGCTCTAACTCTATTAGAAACCCCTGACCCAATCCCATAAATTCCTCTCCACTGAAACTCACCCACCCCCTTCAGCTTTGTTTCACTTAAAGCCAGGATATCCAGTTTCTTCTCATTCATAACATCCACAATCATCTCTTTCTTATCATTTGCACAACATCCAAGCACATTCAGACTTCCCACTTTGACAATTTTCTTCTTATTATTCATTTTAGTAATTTTTACAGGAAGACGGGTTACTAGCCCATTGTTCCTGGCATTTTAGTTGACTTTTACAACACACATGGCTTACGGAGGAAAGATTCTTATTCCACTTCCCCATGGATATAAAAGGAAAAGTAATAAGACCAAGAACTATTAAGATAAAATCAAAGAAAACTCAGATGAGTGTGTATAAATAAACGTGATCATGTATCTGTAGTGTGACCTAAGTTTAAGTAGAAGTAGCAAGACATACCTGTAATCTTGCATAGTTATGAGACAGACAAAAAAAATACCAGCAATCCTACCATCATGTAAAACAATTACAGGCTTTTGTTTTACATTCACTTGGCAGGATGGTAGTACCTACCTGGGTGGTTACTGTCTACCAACCTACTACCTATGAGATATATATATATATATATTTATATATATATATTTTTTTAACAAGTCGGCCGTCTCCCACCGAGGCAGGGTGACCCAAAAAAGAAAGAAAAACCCTCCCAAGGCGGGTAGGGGTCGTCCTGAAAGGGTTGGAGAGATGGGGGTAACGGAGGTTTTGTGGGCGAGGGCTTGTCTTCCAGAAGCGTGCGTGGAAGCATGTTAGATAGGAGTGAATGGAGACGATGGTTACTTGGGACCTGGCGAATCTGTTGGAGTGTGAGAGGGTAATAATTAGTGAAGGGATTCAGGGAAACGGTTATTTTCATATAGTCGGACTGAGTATAAGAAATGAGAAGTACGATGCCTGCACTTTAGGAGGAGGGGTTTGGGATATTGGCAGTTTGGAGGGATATGTTGTGTATCTTTATATGTATATGCTTCTAAACTGTTGTATTCTGAGCATCTCTGCAAAAACAGTGATAATGTGTGAGTGTGGTGAAAGTGTTGAATGATGTTGAAAGTATTTTCTTTTTGGGGATTTTCTTTCTTTTTTGGGTCACCCTGCCTCGGTGGGAGACGGCAGACTTGTTGAAAAAAAAACAAATAAACTTGGAATCAACCGAAACGGCTTGTAAACACTGGCACACTGGCTGTACATGGAGTCTTGGAGTGGCTGGGCCCGCTCAGGCCACATGGACACGTTCGGTATGAAAGCCTTCAGACAAGTTTTTCGCCATTGGTAGAGCCAATTTTTTGACGTCAAAGAGCGCCGTTAGTAAATTTTTGCGTTAGTCGATGCCACCATTGGTTGAGGGTCCACTGTATTTTTGTATGGTTTTTATGGTTGTATTCTCATTTTTTGGTCTCATGTGATAGAATGGAAGATATGTTATGGAAATAGATATGATTCTGATTGGTTTCACGATGGAAAGTATAGTGGTCCCTCGATAATAGTCCAGCTCGATAGTCGTCCTTTTCGGAAATCGTCGTGTTATTTTGTCCAAACATTGGTTTGCAAATGGTCCGTTGACTAGCTAATCATCGTTCGTCTGGGACGTGTGCACACAGCCCCGTGCCGCCTCACCACTACATTCCCAAGCCAGTAGTGTGCCATTGCTTTCTTGATGATGAGGTGATCCCACGAGTTTCATACGATTACATTTCATAATATTCCTTTCGTTTTAGTGCATGCAACTGACTAAATAAGTCAACCATGGGCTCCAAAGAAAACCTAGTGCCAGCCCTTTGGTAAAGAATGTGAGAAACACATATAGTTTAAGAAAAAGTTTGTAGAAAAATACGAAGGTGGTGGTGGTGGTTAGAGTGGAAGCCGTTGTGATAGTGGTTGATGGTGGTTATAGGGTGGGTAAGTGATGGTGGTTAGAAGGTGGTAGTGATGGTGGTAGCAGTTGTAATAGTGGTTAGAAGGTGGTAGTGATGGTGGTAGCAGTTGGAAATAGTGTAGAAGGTGGTAGTGATGGTGGTGGTAGCAGTTGTAATAGTGGTAGAAGGTGGTAAGTGTGATGGTGGGTAGAGTTGTAATAGTGGTAGAAGGTGGTAGTGATGGTGGTAGATGGTGGCTAGTGGTTTGTGGTTTGCGCGGTTTATTTCTTATGTTAGGAAGGTGGTGGAGGTGCCTTCTTCAGTAATGTTCAGCAATTCTACTTATACTCTCCAATGTTGTTGGAGTTATATAGGGCTAACAGACAGGAAAACACTGCAGACTCAGCTGCTGCTTCACACCATATGGGGCTTAATTTCAGTGGCCTTTATAAACCCAACAACAACACAACAAACTCATGTGATATGCTAATAAATGGACTTATTTTATTTCTCTAGAGTATATCCATGTTTCTATTTTATTAAGTATGTGTACCTCAGAAACTTACTTGATCCTAAAAGATTTTTGGAAAGAACACTTCAGCATCCTCCATTGCAATAAGCCTTATAGTAATGCTTGGGGGGAGTGGAATACCAGGACTTTGGAACTCTGGCTTGGAGCAAAATTGTGGCCAGATTCAGATTTGCTTCCACAAGAGGGGATTTTGAAGGGTTTGTGGTACCTGATGAGCCTATGTCCGTTTGAACTCTATTGTGGCATTGGGGACTTCCATGGGGTTGATGTGAGTTTGGAGGATGTGGAGAGTTGGTGGGAGGACCACAAGGAAGAGCTAGCCACTGAGGAGCTGCAAGAGCTTCAGCGGAACAGCAACAGATCGACAGATCAGAATCTTGCTTTGCAGAGGAGAAGGGAGAGAGATGGAAGAAGGTTGCCTTCTTCAGAAATTAAGGAGATTTTTGCAAATGTGGGGTATAGTGTTTAGGATGGAAAAGATTTATGGAGAAACATCACCCTGAGAAGGTGTTGCACCATATAGGCAATTGTACAGTGACAGAGTCTTGGCCCCTTTTATAGGGAAGCTTATAGAGACGCCAGAAACAGTGCTCTACGGGACAGTTTTTTTTTGCGGGACAGGACTCCAGTGACTCAGTGGTCCTAGTGGCATTAAGAAACAGAGAGAGAGAACCCTAGAAAAGGACTGGTAGTCCTGAGGTGTTGATCGGAAGGGGGAGATTCTCCCTTTCCAAAACAGTAATAATCAACTCATCTCCTCTCCAGTTCTTCCATACACAAGAAGAATCACCATTAAGGTTAAAGGTGTTTATGCGCTAATGTTTCATTATCATGTCCCATAGTATTGACTACATCTATATTTCATGTAAAAAAATTTTTGGTTTTATTTACTCTGTGTGCCGGAACGGATTAATTGTATTTACATTATTTCGTATGAGGAAAATTGATTCGAAAATCGTCTATTTCGATAATAGTCCACTTCCAGGAACGGATTAAGGACGATATAAACAAGCAGGACACTGTACCTTGAAATTGAGCTCAAAGTACAGGAAATGTTTTTTGCAGATGTTCAAGAGTAAACAAATGACATTCACTGTCCCAATATGTGTCCAACCGTCAGTCTAATACGCAGTCATGAATGGGTTGACGTTATTTACACAATTATTACAATTACTGCAGTAGTCTGTTAACAGTAAATTTCTGTTTTATGTGTGAATAAAAATTCATAATGGATGCCAAGCATAAATATAAGAGGGGCCTGGAGACATGACTAATGAAAACAGAGAGGAAATGATATTTTAGTAGCCAGCGTAATGTCTGCATTGTTTATTATGGGGACCCTATTATGAAAATTGGACATCTCTTGAAATTTGTGTGAAATTCGCCAAATACCAATTTTCGACCACTTTTATTTGGGTAGTTGAAAAAGATATATGGACAGTTCCTTTACTCAGTTGACAGAGAATACTAGTGAAAATCAACTGGTTTGATAGACTGGAACAATGGAAATGGGTCAATAATAGGGTTTGTTTACAGTCGGGTGGAATCACCATGCGCGTAAATACTGTATGGGTTAAGTGTTATTCTAACGAACCACTCTCGTTATTCTGGAAAATTCCACTGAATCCGGGACCTTACAGGGTCCAAAATGATGCCATAATTATTGAGGTTCAACCTGTAATTGTTTTAAATGATGGTTTAGAATTGCTGGTGTCTTTTTTATTCTGTTCTTTTTCCCCTTCAATGCAAGATTTCAGGTAACCTCTTGCTACTTCTACTTACATTAGGTAACACTACACATACAGTCTTTCTTTCTTTCGACACATCGGCTGTATCCCACCGAGGCGGGGTGGCCCAAAAGGAAAAAATGAAAGTTTCTCTTTTACTTATAGTAATATACTTATACAGGAGAAGGGGTTACTAGCCCCTTGCTCCAGGCATTTTAGTTGCCTCTTACAACACACATGGTTACAGAGGAAAAGAATTTGTTTCCACTTCCCCATGTTTATTTGTTTATTTCCGCTTACCTCCATGGGGAGTGGATAGAATTTTCTCGTAAGCCATTGCGTGTTGTAAGAGGCGACTTTAAAAATGCGGGGGGAGAAAGCTAGGGGGCTAAAACTCTTCTCCTGTATATATTATAAATGTAAAAAAGAGAAAAACTTTCGTTTTTTCCTTTTGGGCCACCCCGCCTCGGTGGGATTATAGCCGGATGTGTTGAAAGAAAGACATACAACACCCCTCTGGGTTCTTGCTTCTATTTTCTTACTAGTTATTTTTCTTGTTTTTCCTATCTCCATGGGGATGGTGGAACCAGAACTCTTCCTCTGTAAGCCCATGCATGTCATAAGAAGGGACTAAAATTGATGATTGGAGCAACTCGGGGGGCTAGTAACCCCTTCTTCCTGTATATATACTGAAGTTAAAAAGAGGAACTTTTGCTTTTCTTTTTGGGTCTACCCTGCTTCTGGTGCGTGGGTTATTGGCCGGTTTGTTGAAAGGAAGAAGATATTATATTATATATACGGTTAAAGACCCTCGGACTAAACACCTTATCAATCCGTTCCAGACGAGCTAGCCTTCTGCTGTAATTAATTTTTCCCCATAAGAAATAATGGTGAAATATACCAATTAATCCATTCCAGACACCTCCAAAAAGTATTAAATAAAATAATTTTTTTTTTTTTTTACATTGAAAATATACATTTCCCTAAACAGAAAGAATGATACATGCACAATAACAATACGAAATGCACTTACCTTTTTACTGTGGACTTGTTGGTAAGTGATGATACAGGAGGAAAAGGGAGAGGAATGAAGGCGTACTAGTGTTTGGAAGGGGAATCCAAATTACAATAAAGACTTCCAGGTAATTAACAAAGTCCTTTTCTTGGGGTTATCTCTCCCTTCTTGGTTTTTTATGCCACTGGGCAACAACTGGAGAAGTCACCAAAATATTGTCCAGAAGCTTTGTTTCTCCGATCCCTTAATAAGATTTCCCTAAAATGGGACTTAAGAGGTCATGTACATGTTGCCAATATGGATTGAACAGCTGTCTGTCGGCGATATATTCTTCCATAACTGCTGGCAAAAACTATGTCCACATGTCACATTTCCTTAATTTTTGATGAAGGCAACATCTCTGTCGACCTCCTCTCTGAAAGCAAATGCCTGAAATAAAAAAGCCGTAGTCTGTTGCTGTGCACCTGAATTCTCTTGCAGCTCTGTAGTGGTGAGCTCTTCATCGTTGTCCTCCACCAACTCTCCAAATACATCGCCACGAACCTCCAACTCCACAACAGATTAATCAACTGGAATAGGCTCCCTCAAGTGTTTAGCCCACAAACCCTTCAAAATCCTTCTCTTGTACAAACTGTAGGCCACAAGTTTTTCCAAGCAGAGTTCAAATTCCCTGCTAGTCCATCTCTTCCAGCCTTAACTATAAGGTTTATTGCAAATTAAGGAACTTGAAGTGGATCTTCCAGAACTTTCTTAGGGTCAATTCAGTTGTCTGAGGTCACTTCAAAGCACTTTTGAAACACTGCTTTGGTTGTTTCCTGTTTTTTGAAGTTTGAAAATGACCTGCTGGTCCATGGGCTGGAGGAGAGGATTGGTATTAGGCAGCAAAAACTTCACTTTGATTGAAGTTCAACCCCCAACAATTTGCTCTTGCAAGTTGTGAGGATGAGCAGAGAGCACTGTCCTTTAACCAGGAGGCACTTGAGTTCAATTTATTTTCCAGGAGGTACCTTTTCACAGTGGGGCCAACAACATCATAGAACACAGCCCATGAAAATGTCCCTAGTGGACCATGCCTTACTGTTTGCTACTCCACATCACACACAATTTAGTCCTGATGACATGTTTTCTTGAAAATCAGCTGGGAGTTTCAGAGTGGATACACGAAGTAAAAGGCTTCTCTCGTGCAATCCCCATTGCATTACTTACAAAACTGAGTTAACCTGTGCTTCCATAGGTTGTGTCCTGGGAGTGCCTTTTCCTCCTGAGAAATGTAGGTCCTGTTTGGCATTTTCTTCCAAAAACAGGCCTGTTTGTCACATTAACCACTTGGTGGGGTTTTTAAATTTATCAGTGTCTATGTACTCCTTACCTTAAACGGTCCAACAAATCGACGTTCAAATTATTAGTGCTACAAAAGTAGATCTACTTTTTTTAACATATTTTCAAATGTAACAAAAAAAAAAATGTAGATAAGTTTTTTTTACACGTTTTCAAATGTAAAACAAAAAAGAGGATCTACATCTTTTACATACTTTCAGATGTTGAAAAAAAAACGTATTTATCGTTTGGACCATTTAAGGGTTTAAAGTCCTGCACATATTTTCAGCTACTTTTTAGTCAGAAAAACTGGCAGCCTTACATGCTTATCACACTGTGCAATGCCACTATGATTCTTAAATCTCTCAAACCAGCCTTTGCTGGCCTTAAATTCATCAACAGCAGCACTATTTGCAGACATTTTCTTAATGAGATCCACAGGCAACTGCTGACTTTTACATATTTTTGTCTGAGAAATACTATCTCTGATAATTGTTTTCTCGTTTATCTTCACCAATAACAGTCTCTCACATCCTTCAAATATATTTGCGATCTCTGTTTTGAAACATTTGCACACATAATGCAATAAAGCAATACTAAAAAAGTCTTATAATCATGATTACATTACAATGAAATTTCTATGCACAGTAATAATGTTCCTGAGGTTGGAGCTCTATAAAGCCAAGCTCAAGAAAGCCATACATCATTTATACCAATGCTCACCTCCTTTACCTCACCAGGATTAATCACATGCCTTATGCTCAGAACAGGGCTACTTGCTCCATTACTCACTAAAGTAAATACAGCCTCTCCTCACTTAACAACGAAGTTCCATTCCTAAGACCACGTCAGTAAACGAATTCGTTGCTAAGTGAGGAGTATACTATAATGGTAGTGAGTTAGTGTCAACCATCTTTGATATTATTTTAATGTCACCTTTGCACCATTTATAACATTTCTGGCATATTTTTAAATGTTCATACAGTAGTGTACAGGCCTCCCTCCAAAAAAAATCACAAATGTTGGTGCATAACTATATTGTAGGGAAATATAATAATACCTGGAGTTTACCTGGAGAGAGTTCTGGGGGTCAACGCCCCCACGGCCCGGTCTGTGACCAGGCCTCCTGGTGGATCAGAGCCTGATCAACCAGGCTGTTACTGCTGGCTGCACGCAAACCAACGTACGAGCCACAGCCCGGCTGGTCAGGAACCGACTTTAGGTGCTTGCCCAGTGCCAGCTTGAAGACTGCCAGGGGTCTGTTGGTAATCCCCCTTATGTATGCTGGGAGGCAGTTGAACAGTCTCGGGCCCCTGACACTTATTGTATGGTCTCTTAACGTGCTAGTGACACCCCTGCTTTTCATTGGGGGGATGTTGCATCGTCTGCCAAGTCTTTTGCTTTCGTAGTGAGTGATTTTCGTTTGCAAGTTCGGTACTAGTCCCTCTAGGATCTTCCAGGTGTATATAATCATGTATCTCTCCCGCCTGCGTTCCAGGGAATACAGGTTTAGGAACCTCAAGCGCTCCCAGTAATTGAGGTGTTTTATCTCCGTTATGCGCGCCGTGAAGGTTCTCTGTACATTTTCTAGGTCAGCAATTTCACCTGCCTTGAAAGGTGCTGTTAGTGTGCAGCAATATTCCAGCCTAGACAGAACAAATGACCTGAAGAGTGTCATCATGGGCTTGGCCTCCCTAGTTTTGAAGGTTCTCATTATCCATCCTGTCATTTTTCTAGCAGATGCGATTGATACAATGTTATGGTCCTTGAAGGTGAGATCCTCCGACATGATCACTCCCAGGTCTTTGATGTTGGTGTTTCGCTCTATTTTGTGGCCAGAATTTGTTTTGTACTCTGATGAAGATTTAATTTCTCGTGTTTACCATATCTGAGTAATTGAAATTTCTCATCGTTGAACTTCATATTGTTTTTCTGCAGCCCACTGAAAGATTTGGTTGATGTCCGCTGGAGCCTTGCAGTGTCTGCAATGAAAGACACTGTCATGCAGATTCGGGTGTCATCTGCAAAGGAAGACACGGTGCTGTGGCTGACATCCTTGTCTATGTCGGATATGAGGATGAGGAACAAGATGGGAGCGAGTACTGTGCCTTGTGGAACAGAGCTTTTCACCGTAGCTGCCTCAGACTTTACTCTGTTGACGACTACTCTCTGTGTTCTGTTAGTTAGGAAATTATAGATCCATCGACCAACTTTTCCTGTTATTCCTTTAGCACGCATTTTGTGCACTATTACGCCATGGTCACACTTGTCTAAGGTTTTTTTCAAAGTCTGTATACATTACATCTGCATTCTTTTTGTCTTCTAGTGCATCTAGGACCTTGTCGTAGTGATCCAATAGTTGAGACAGACAGGAGCGACCTGTTCTAAACCCATGTTGCCCTGGGTTGTGTAACTGATGGGTTTCTAGGTGGGTGGTGATTTTGCTTCTTAGGACCCTTTCAAAGATTTTTATGATATGGGATGTTAGTGCTATCGGTCTGTAGTTCTTTGCTGTTGCTTTACTGCCCCCTTTGTGGAGTGGGGCTATGTCTGTTGTTTTTAGTAACTGTGGGACGACCCCTGTGTCCATGCTCTCTCTCCATAGGATGGAAAAGGACTGTGATAGGGGCTTCTTGCAGTTCTTGATGAACACGGAGTTCCTGAGTCTGGCCTGGGCAGAGTGCATGGGT
>NW_026468399.1:0-12796 GCF_026875155.1 Cherax quadricarinatus | reverse complement strand
GGTTGGTGGTGGGGGCAGCAGTGTTAGATTTTGGTGGTGGGGGCAGAGTTGGTTTAGTAGTGGTGGGGTGGTGTGGCAGCAGTGGTGTAGTAGTGGTGGTGGGGGGGCAGCAGTTGGTAGTAGTAGGGGTGGTGGGGCAGCGTGGTAATAGGGTGGTGGTGGGCAGCAGGGTATAGTGTGGGGGGTTGGGGGGGGGGCAGCAGGGGGGTAGTGGGAGTGGTGGTGGGGGGGCAGCAGTGTAGGTAGTATGGTGGTGGTGGAGGCGCAGTCTGGTAGTAGTAGTGGGGGTGGTGGTGGCAGCAGTGAGGTAGTAGTATGGTGGTGGTGGTGCAGCATGTGGTAGTAGTAGTGGGGTGGTGTGGCAGCATGTGGTAGTAGTGAGTGGTGGTGGTGGCAGCAGTTGTGTAGTAGTGGGGGTGGTGGTGGCAGCAGTCTGGTAGTAGTAGGGGTTTGGTGGTGGGCAGCAGTCCTGGTAGTAGTAGTATTGGTGGGGGTTTGGCAGCAGTGTGGTAGTAGTAGGGGTGGTGGTGGTGGCAGCAGTCTGGTAGTAGTAGTGGTGGTGGTGGTGGCAGCAGTGTGGTAGTAGTGGTGGTGGTGGTGGTGGCAGCAGTGTGGTAGTAGTAGTGGTGGTGGTGGTGGCACGCTGCCAACACTTGGACATCATCACAGCAGCACTGTAGGTGAAGGATGCTGCTAGGTGAAGGATGATAGGTGAACGATGCTGCTAGGTGAACGATGCTGCTAGGTAAAGGGGATGCTAGATGAACGATGCTGCTAGGTGAACGATGCTGCTAGGTGAAGGATGCTAGATGAACGATGCTGCTAGGTGAACGATGCTGCTAGGTGAAGGATGCTAGATGAACGATGCTGCTAGGAGAACGATGCTGTAGTGAAGGATGCTAGATGAACGATGCTGCTAGTGAACGATGCTGCTAGGTGAAGGATGCTAGATGAACGATGCTGCTAGGTGAACGATGCTGCTAGGTGAAGGATGCTAGATGAACGATGCTGCTAGGTGAACGATGCTGCTAGGTGAAGGATGCTAGATGAACGATGCTGCTAGGTGAACGATGCTGCTAGGTGAAGGATGCTAGATGAACGATGCTGCTAGGTGAAGGATGCTAGATGAACGATGCTGCTAGGTGAAGGATGCTAGATGAACGATGCTGCTAGGTGAAGGATGCTAGATGAACGATGCTGCTAGTGGAAGGATGCAGATGAAACGATGCTGCTAGGTGAACGATGCTGCTAGGTGAAGGAAGGTAGGTGAACGATGCTGCTAGGTGAAGGATGCTAGGTGAATGATGCTGCTAGGTGAAGGATGCTGCTGGGTGAAGGATGCTAGGTGAGCGATGAGAGGTGAACGATGCTGCTAGGTGAAGGATGCTAGGTGAACGATGCTGCTAGGTGAAGGATGCTAGGTGAACGATGCTGCTAGGTGAAGGATGCTAGGTGAACGATGCTGCTAGGTGAAGGATGCTGCTAGGTGAATGATGCTAGGTGAACGATGCTGCTAGGTGAAGGTGCTGCTAGGTGAACGATGCTGCTAAGTGAGTGATGCTGCTAGGTGAAGGATGCTGCTAGGTGAACAATGCTGCTAGGTGAACGATGCTGCTAGGTGAACGATGCTGCTAGGTGAACGATGCTGCTAGGTGAAGAATCCTGCTAAATAAAGGATGCTAGGTGAAGGATGCTGCTAGGTGAAGGATGCTGCTAGGTGAAGGGTGCTGCCAAATAAAGAATGCTAGTTGAACGATGCTGCTAGGTGAAGTATGCTGCTAGGTGAATGATGCTAGGTGAAGGATGCTGCTAGGTGAAGGATGCTGCAATAAAGGACCCAGGTGAACGATGCTTGCTAGTGAAGGATGCTAGGTGAACGTTTGCTGCTAGGTGAAGGGTGCTGCTAGGTGAAGGATGCTGCTAAGTGAAGGGTGCTGCTAGGTGAAGGATTCTGCTAGGTGAAAAAAATGCTGCTGGGTTAAAGGTCCCAAAAAGGGAAAGGATGCTGCTGGGTGAAAAATCTTCTGGGTAAAGGGAAGCTTCGGGGCAAAAGGATTCTGCTGGGTAAAGGGTGCTGCTGGGGTGAAAATTTTTGTTTTTGGGGTAAAGGGTGAAAAAAGTAAAGGGATGCTGCAAGGGAAGGATTTTTGCTAGTAAAAATAGGCGGGCTAAGATGAATTTTTGTTTGGGTTAAATGATTTTTAAGGTGAAAGGTTTCTGCTAGGGGGAAGGGAAAACTGCTGGGGAAAAATTAAAGCGTTTAATTTGGAAAGGGCGTTAAAAGGGAAATTCTGCTAGTTTAAAGGATGTCCCGGGGTTTGGAATGATGCTGCGGGGTAAGGTTTGTCTAGGGAGATGATTTGCTAGTAAAGGGGGAGCTTCTAGGGAAGGATTTTTGGCGGGTAAAAGGGGGGCTGCTGGTAAAAGATTTTTCCCTAGGGAAGGGTTTCCCAAAAAAAGGAATTCGGCCGGGTAAAAAGGATCTGTTTAAGGTAAATTTGATGAAAGGTAAAGGGATCGGGCAAAGGGAGGGGAAGCTGCTTTTTGAAGGAGGGCTGCTAGGGAAAGGAGTAGTTTGGGGGAGTGTGTTTCTTTTTAAAGGATGCTGTGGGGTGAATATAAAAGGGTTTAAGGGAGCTGAAAGGGGGTTTGATGCTGCAAATTTAAAAGGGAATCTCCCTGGGTTTAAGGGAACCCGGGGGAAAAGGTGAGTGATGCGGGTTTGGGGGAAAAGGGGATCTGTTTAGTAAAGGGGATTCTGCTAAGGTGAAAAAATCTGCAAAGTTGAAAGGAATGCTGCTTTTTAAAGGGATGCTGTTTATTTAATGTTTATAGGGGGAAGGGAATGCTGTTGGGTTTGAGTAAATCCCGCTATTGAAGGATGCTGCTGGGGTAAGGTTTGCTGCAGGTGAAAAATTCGCAAGTTGAAGGATGCGGCAAGGGAAAAGGGTTGCGGGCAAAGGGGTTGAGTGATGCGCAAGGGGGAAAGGCTGCGGGCAAATTTAAAGGGATCTCTGGGTGATGATCTGCTAGGGGGAAAGGTTTTCTGTTTGGGTTAAAAAGGTCCGGCTAGTGAAGGTTTGCGGCAAAGGTAAAAGATGCTGCAAGGTAAAAGGGGATGCTTCAGGAGAAGGAAATTCGCTAGGTAAAGGGAAAGCGCAAGGTAAATTTATTTCAAGGTAAAGGGAAAGGAAAGTTTAGTAAAGTTTTTGCCGGGTAAAAGGAAACGCTGCTAGGGATTTATGCTTGCTAGGGTGAAATTTTTTTCTAGTGAAGGATCCCCCTGCAGGGACTGATGCTTCAGGTAAATTGATGCGCGGGGGGGATTTATGCGTTTTTAGGAAAAGGGAAAATTTTTGGCAAAGGTAAAAGTTTGATACGGGGAAGGTTTCGCAAGGGAATGTTTGAAACTAAAGGATGCTGCTGGGTTTTGGGATGCTTAGGGACGGGGTACTGGGTGAATGAGGGCTGCTAGTTAAAGGTGCTACGGGTGAGTGATCTGTTTTGGAAAAAATGAAGGCTGCAAAGGTGAAGGATTCGTTTAAGGTAAGGGATGCGTGGGGTGAATAGGGCTCCCTTGGGTAAATTTGAGGGCTTGGCAAAGGTTGAAGGAGGGTTTAATGATGTTTTTCTGGGTGAAGGAGGGCTGCAGGTGGGGGGATGCGTTTAGTTAAAAGGATGCTGCTAGGTGATTTAAAATTCCCAAGCAAGGTAAGGATGCTGCGGGTTTAGTGAGGGCCCCGAGGTGAAGGATGCTTCAGTGAAGGGGCTGCTGGGGTAAAAAAAAAGTTTGCTGGTGAGTGTTTCTGCGGGGTTAAGGATGCTGCTAGTGAACTTTTATGTTTATTTGAATAATCTCAATTTAAAAAGGGATGCGCTAGGTAAAGGGATGGCTAGGGAGTTTTCCCCCCTAGTTTAAAGGAAAGCTCCCAGTTAAAGGGATTCTGCAGGTGAGTGATGTTTGGCAGGTAATTATGCTGTAAGTTAAAAGGTTTGTTTAAAAGGGAGTGGATCCCGCGGGGGTGAAGGGGGCCGTTTGGGGTGAGTGATGCCCCTAGTAAAATAAAAGTTTGCGGGGTTTTAATTTAAATCTGTATTAAAAGGTTTGCTCCCTAGGTGAAAAAGCTGCTAGGGGGAAGGGGATGCTGGTAATGTGAATGAGAAGTGAAACGCAAGGTGATTTGATGCGGTGTTTCAAAAAACGCGTTTCAAAAAAGTTTAGAGATCCCCCAGTGAATGCTAGAAAGGATTTGGCCCTTTCCAAAACCTCCATCTGTTACGGGTTTTGGGTAAAAATTAGCCCCAGTTTTCCTTGTCCAAAACCCCTTTAAAATTTTCAATAGGGATTAAATAGTGCTTCAGGAAAAACAACGGGTTAGGCTACAAACCCTAGATAAAATAAAAAATAAAAAATTTAATTAAAGTATCGTCTAGGGGTTTAAATTATCAATTTAAAAAAAAATTTAAAACAATAATAAAAATTTAATAATAATAAAACTTCTCTCGTGAAACTTTATTTTGGTGCTAAAAGCACATATCACATATTATGTTTTAAGGTCCGCCTGGTAATTAACTTTTAATAAGAAATTTTAAAAATATTTTAACAAGTAATTTATGTATATGTGTGAAATGCTCTAAGTATTCGCATGTCCTCACACTCGACTAGCCCTTAAACTGTGACTGACAAATTTCCCAAAAAATAAACTAACTTCTTGAAAAATTAAAAAATCATAATGGGGTCTGCTTGAAAAAATAAAAAGAATCAAGGGCCCAATGGGCAAATAACAAACCATTTTGCGAAAAACCCAACCCGGATCAAGAGATAAAAAATTTTCGACACAAAAGTAGGACCTTTCTCGGGTTTCCCTCCAAAAAAAATTCCAAAAAACTCCCAAAATAATCCTAAAATCAAAGTTCGGGCCAAAACAACCCCCAAACAAAGGATAATAAAACAAAAAACCAGAAAAGTTGGGTCAGAAGCTACGCCCCAAGACCAATTTTTTTTAATTGTCAATGCGACCACAACCTCAGTAAAAAAACCCGAAAACACAAAATTTCTATACAATTTTTATTAAAAAAAAAAAAAGTAAGAAATTTAAATTCGGGTAAAAAAACAAATACATTTAACATAGAATTATCATACAAAGCACAAAAGGTAAAGAAACCGGGGAAAAACCCCAAAAAAAAGTCAGCCCTTTTTTTATTTAAATTTCCATTTGGGGGCCCTTTTTTAAACTCATTTTTAAAAACAAAAAAAAGGGATAAAATATTTTTCTTTTTATTCTACATAAAAAAAACATTTTATTAAAAAAAAAACAAAAAAGATTTATCTACAAACCCCAAGGTCAAAAAAACCCTTTTCTCCCCAATACGGGGGTCTTTAAACAGGAAAAGGGTTTAAAATTTACACGTATGTTACTAAAAAATGGAAAAAAAAATTTTCCCCCTTCCCAAATTTTTTGAACTACTTTAAAATCAAAACACCTTTTGGATTTTCTTTTTGGGAACGGGTTCATGCTATGCCCTGGCTTTAAACATTTGCGGGCACTTTTCCCTTCCCCTTTATTGCTGTACAATAAAAGGGGGTTTGAACCCGCCCAAATTTGATTTGGGGGTACTCCAAATTTGTCCCACCCCTTTCCCCCTATTTACAAATGTTTTGCTTGGGGTTCCCCCCCCTTTGGGAAAAAATTTTGAAGCAAATATTTTTTCCATTGTTTTAGCAAATTTTATAAACATTTTTTAAACATCGGGTTTTTTTAAAACTCGTCTTAAACATTCAGCATACCCAACGGCTGAATTCACCTGGCCACATGTTCCTTGGTCCCCCCCCCCGGAAATAAAAACTTACGTTTTTTGTTCGGGTTGTTTTGCAGTCTATTTTTTCATTTTTTTTTGTCAAGGCAGGAAACCAAAAAAAAAGGTTTAATTTCCAAAGGGCTTTGAAAAAAGGGCAAAGAAAAATAGGGTCCTCCCGAGCCTAAAAAAAGGAAGACAACTGGGCTTGTCTATATAGGAATTTCCAGTCTGGGCATTTCGCTTCTTTTACTACACTTTTTCCCCAATTAAAATTCCCCTTTTACACTTTGGTAAAAAGGGATTCCCCAAATTTTTACTGAAAAAAACCCAAAGTGGGGGGGCCCCCTTTACTTGAAAAATTAAAATTATTTCCCCTTTCTCATTTTATTTTTCTTTCCAAAAGGAGAAGGGCTTAAATTTTTTCCCTAGGTGTAAGATATTTTGTTGTCTACAAACCCAATTTGCTCCCAGACACCAGTTTCCAGTGTTAAAACCCAAAAAGCAAAATTTTTGGGGGGGTCTTTACCCCTGACACTAAAACAGAGCACTGTCATCTGAAATAAAATTTAGGATTTTGGCACTTGCAAAAATTTTTGGGCCCTGATCATTGACAAAAAAACAAAAAAAATAATAAGGACCCAAAAATACTCCCTTTGGGGTAACTCCAAAATGTTATGGGGCAGGGGTTTTTGATTCGTTTTGTGTTTTTGACTTTTTGGGTTCTCCTTTTGGCAAAAGGTGGGAATTTAAACCAGTTTTACAAAACCTATCCCCGATAGTTTTTTTATTAAAAAAAATATAATTTTGGGGGTTGACAGAATCGAAGGTTTTTTCGGGTCTAAGTTACCAAACCTATGAGGTTCCCCTTTTGACTTTTAAAAGGGGTTCTCAGGTATCCATCAAATTTAATAAGGGAGTTGCTTTTGGGTTGGGATCTTCAAAAAGCCCGATTGATAGCTATGGAAATGTTTTTTTTTTTAAGGTACTTAATTTACTTGAGAATAAAACCCCTTTTTTCTAGAAGTTAGTTTATTAAAACTGATTATACTAACAGGCCCTATATTTTGCTTACATCAGCCCTACTTATTTTCTGAAAAAAATAGGATAACCTGGCCTCCCTAGAACCCCTCATGTACGGTTTTATTTGGTAAATTGAAAGATTTATTATGGGGAGAAAAGGGGAAATTGACAGTTTCAAAAAGAAACCATCTTTAGAACTTAACGGGATTTTATCGGGGCCCGGGGCTCTTATTTGGGGTTAACCTGCTTTGGGTTTTTTTTTAATTTAAGTAAAGAGATACACTTACTATTGAAAAACTTTTTGGGGGTTAACCCCTTTTTTGGTAAAGTTTTGTTTGGGAAAAAAAACAGAGTCTTTTTTAAAAAGGGGTTTTTTTTGATGCACGGGGTTGAAAAACTTCCTATTTTTTGATGCAACAATTTTTTAGAAAGGAAAAAAAGGGGAAATTTTGGGCCCCCCTTTAGATGTTTCGGGCATACCTCATTATCGATAGGGGAGTCCCAAAATTTAGACCTATCTACTGGTTTAAAATTGCTATCCCCCAACTTTTTTAAAAGGTTGTTGCCGAGCTTTCGGGGGTTTTGCTTATACTCTTCATTTTTGGGGGGGGGTAAGTGTTTTTGGCCTTTGTTTTCCATTTATAATCTCGTACTCTGTTCCTCACCCCTTTGGGAAAATTCTTTTAAATGCGGGCAAAAACCCTGCCTGTTTCCCTTTAAAATCTTTAAGCAGCTGGCCCTCGGAATTTCATATTACTAATTTTTCAAAAATTCACCCGGGGGTTTTCATTTCTTCGTTTAAATCCTAACCTTTTTAAACGGGGTGCAATATTATCAAGGAGGGTAGTGAACATTTTTTTTGAATTTTTCCCCAAGGCATTTTTAACGTCCGGCAAATTTGGGTTTATCTCTGTCCAGCCCCAAAAATTTTTTGTACCCAAATTTTCCCAGTGTTTTTTTACTGTTTTTTCTTTTTTCCCCCTTTCATTTTTATTGTCCTGTGTGTCCTATTCCAACCCCTATTTTTTTTCCCCGGGTGCAGAAATTGATGAAAGATCACAAAGGGACCTTTGGTTTAAGACGCCTTTACTGACTAAATTTTTTCTAAAGGGGGTTTAAAAAAGTATGTGGTAAAATTGGGGTGGCTGAGAACTTGTTTTCCGGTTGGGGGAAATAATTATTTTGGGGTGAAAACTTTTAAAAAACCCAAATTTTTGCTTTTTACCTTTTGCAAACCCCGTTTTTTTCTGCTAAAAACCCAGAAAATTAAAAGTCCCCCAGTATTATTGTCTCGCCAATTTTTTTTTCAACCCCCCGGACAAGATTTCGGAAAGTTTTCTAAGAACGGGGTCCTTTTGGGGAGGGCGGTAATTTTATTTCCCACTAAGGGGGGTTTTGGGTCTTAGAAGGCGGGCACTTAAAAAAACCATAAATTTTCCATTTTTTGCTTTTAAAATCGGTCTTTGGGTTGTAAGCTAAGTCATTTCAATGTGGGAAAACATACCCCAAACCACCCTTTTCTGTTCCTATCTAAGCTTTTGATATTGAAAACCAAAAATTTTTTTTGACCTCGTCGTCAGTAAAACCCCATAATAAAATCCAACCAAGATTCAAAATGGTTAAAACTGCTCCGCCCCAAATTTTTTTTAGCAAAGAACCCTTTAAATTTTTTTTCCCTTTTTTTAGGAAAAAGGATTTTTTAAATTGCCCGAAAAAAATTTAAGGGCCTTTTTTTCAAAAAAAACAATCTTTAATCATCAATATATGGAAAAGGGGTAAATTTGAAAAAAAAATTTGGGGAAAAAATAAATTTTCATCACTGCTAAAGGGAAACTGGGGCCAAAAGTCATTTTTTTACCAAAAAATTTAAAATTCTGGCCCCCTTTTGTTATAATATACATAATCCATCAGCACCCCCCAACCCAAACACATTTTACATAAGGGGGGCCTTTTCTTTTTTTCATGCTTCTTTTATACATTGTATGGAACTTTTTTTGGTTTTGTTTGAATAAAATGGCTGTATTGTCTCACATTGACCAAAGGGGAAAATAAATTACAAAAGGAGTTAAGGTTATAATTCCAACTACTAAAACCTTCATTATCACCGCCCTTTACTGCTTTTTTCCCTTCTGAAACAAAGTTTTAAAGGTTCCTTGTTTAAATTTTGGTTTTATCCCCCAAAAATTAAAAAAGGCTAACAATAAGAGCTGTTTGCCACTTTTTTTTTTTTTGGGTTTATGCGGTGTTGCCATCCTTGCGGTGATTTTGAAAATTTACTTTTCGGGTTAGGATGGAAAACTGTTGGGGTTTTTAAAACTGTCCAGGGCGCTGTTATTTCCATTCCCCTTTTTCCAACCCCCTTTATTTATTTCTTTTTTAAATGGAATTGAAGAAGAAAAATAAAAAAAAATTATGGCGGGCCTTTGAAACCCCCCAAATTTGCCTCCCCTTTTTTCCCCTTTTTCGCTCTTTTACCCATATAATAAAAAATTTATTTCTCTTTAAAAGCCAAGTACACTTATATCTGTTTTAAACAATCCCACTAAAATTACAGTAAAAATTTCTTCTTAAAAACCCTTTTCCCACTGCTAAATTTTTCCCCCCTTAATTTCACAAAACCCTTACATTTAAAACCCCTTTTTTTACACACTCCCCCCTTCCCTCTCACTTCACGTCTGGTTTTAAACCAATTAATTTCTAACTCCTTTCCTTTTCGGGTTTAATCGGGAAAAGGGAAAAAATCCAGGGTTTTACCCTTAAAAAATCCCCCAAATTCCCCTTTTTAATCGTGGGTTGTGGGGTGTTGTCTCCAGACCGGGTTCCTGTCAAACTCGGGCCATTTTTAAAACACAGGGGGGGAAAAACCGCCCCCCTACAACCAAAATTTTCCCTTTTTGAGTTTTAAAATATTTTTGGCGTTTTTCGCAATGATTCTCCACGTACACGGTCAGCGAATATAGGTTTCACAAACAAAAAAAATTTAACCCTTTTGACTTTTTAAACTTTTCACTTTCTTTCTAAAAAGACTGGCACGGGGGAAATTCCCCGCCCTATAACCTTGGATTTTTTGGTACTTTTGTTTTGACAGTCCCTGTTTTCCCTCTCGTTACACGGGTACAGGTTATATAAAGGTGGAAACAAAAAGACAAACGTCAACGATGAACGCCGTAAAGATGAAAATTCCCCCACTTCGCTATTTGTACGCCCCTGGTAGTAGGGGCTTTTTTGGATCCCGGGTTTCACCCCCTTTTTAAAAATGCCAATTTTTTCCCCTTTTGGCACGGAAGAAAAAAGTCCTACAAAAACCGCCCTTTCCTTGGAGATTTAGTTGATCAGGTTTTCTGCCATGTTGTTTTCCCCTTTAAACACGGGTTCAGTTATATGGGGGCCCAGTTTTTTTTCTTTGAAAGGGGAAAACTTTTTCATGCCCGGGGTTCCACGTTTTGGCAGCGGGTCTGGAACTTGAATCCCGGGCCCCTCTTTTGTCATTTTTAGCCATTTTCGTTGCTTTCACCGCCTTTTTATTCACAAAATTTTTCCTTGCATGTTGTTGCAGCAATTTTCAAATTTGGCCATCACGGGAGTTGGGAAATAGGCCCCAGGGAGGGGCAAAAAATTTTAGGGGGAAAACCTGTTGTTTGCTTGTTTGGGGCTCCCCAGAGTCTCACAGCCCCCTACAAAAAGCAAGACGATCTTCCAACAAGGGCCCTTTTAAAAGGGGAAGTTTAAAGGCCTTTTGGTCGGGAAATATGCCCAAACCCCACCCACCCAATTTTTAGCCCAGGACTGAATACTTCAGGCGAGGGTGAACACCCCCCCCGGAATCACGGGGATAGCCCGGGGACACCCTGTTCCCCCAGCAACAGAACCGGGCAGGGAAAGGGACAAAGGCGAAAAATTTACAGTATTAACAAGATTAAACTGAGCACATAATATGTTAAAATCCTTAACCCTAACAACAAACTAAGCCCAAAAAATAATATAAAAAAAATACTTTTTACGTTTTTACTATTTTTTCGCAAAATTAGCAATATAAAATTATATAAAAAAAGGTAATAATTATATATATACAAAATTAATAAATTGAAAAAACCCTTTCAGGGTTTTGGCAAAAAGCTTTTTATTTAAATTTATGTTTGTTTGGGTTGAGTGATGCTGCTGGGGTTTATTGGGGGCTGCAGGTGAGGAGGGCTGTTTGGGTAAAATTATGATGGGTTTGAAGGTTGCTGCTGGGGTAAAAGGATGTTTGCTAGTTAAAGGGGAATCCCGGGCCTAGGTGGGGAAAAACTGCGGTGAAGATGATAGGGAAAGGATCCCGCTGGGTTGAGTGATGCTGCAAAGGTAAAATGAAAAGGGCAAAGGGGACTTTTAGTATTTGAACCCCGCTAGGGAATGAAATGGGTTGAAGGTTTTCTGTTTAGGTGAGTGATGCTGCTAGGTTGAATAAAAAGGCAAAGGAATGCGCTGGGGGAGGGGTGCGCTAGTTGAAGGATGCTGCTAGGTGAGTGATGCTGCTAGGTGAGTGATGCTGCTAGGGTGAGTGATGCTGCTAGTGAGTTGATGCTGCTAGGTGAGTGATGCTGCTGAGTGATGAGTGTCATGCAGATGCATGGACACATGGTGTTCAGAGTGTACAAGTTACTCTTCATGTTACATTAATTTTAATTACAATTATGAACATTGAGAGTCAGATCAAAGAGAAGAAGAGAGTGTGGCGCCCAGACCGTACCGGAGTGTTCCTCATTCTCTTCACCACAAACCATGACTTTAATTAAGCAAGTTCCATCACATCATACATAAACAAAAGTTACTTGTTTCCAAACAGCAAAAAAAAAAAAAAAAGTTTTAGCAAGTCTCGTCAATTATAGGACACAAAGGCACGCGTCAAGGCTATTGAACGAGGCCAATACAAACATTAAAATTCAATAATAATTATAAATATTTACCCCGAAAAATAGCAAGTGAAAACACGTGTGGGAGCACAAAGGCATTATACACTGGTACAATGACACCACCACACTGACTTCATTATCTACACTGACAATTAGTGAGTGTGTCCAGCACTGCCTGAAAGGGAGCGCCTACAGCGGTAAAAACCTATAATTCTCCATTATTCCCAGATTTTGAATCATCAAGTTTTTCATCAGACAATTACCAGGCAGCCACGGACACAAGCCGTCAAAAAACTCAGAGAATACAGCAAACAACACTGGCAGTGGAGGAGTACTCAGTGGCAGTAGTGCCAGAAGTGCCACTAGGTCACAGTGACACTATTAATACCGATACCACTAGGCCAGGTGGCGCTATTACTAATAGTACCCCTAAGTCAAATGGCGCTGTTATTAACATTACCACTAGGATAAGTTAGTACTATTACCAGTGATTAAACTAAGACTACGTTATAATGGCATTGGTGCTAACAGTGTCACTAGGACAGAGTGGCACTGATGCCAGCACATTTGAGAAAGTGACAGTGAAGGCGTTTACAAATGAGTGTGTCCTGGAGACACTCATAATGTTTGTAATGTATGGTGTGGAGCCTTTTGGGGTGGAACCTGGTGTGGAGCTTGGAGTGGGAACCTTGTGTGGACTTGGCGTGGAACCTTGTGTGGATGGAGGCCTGGTGTGGAACCTGGTATGGAACTTGGTGTGGAGCCTTGTGTGGAGCCTGGCGTGAACCTGGTGTGGAGCCTTGGTGTGGAACCTGTATGGAAACGGTGTGGAGCCTGGTGTGGAGCCTGGTGTAGAGCCTGGTGTGGAACTTGGTGTGGAACCTTGTGTGGAGTCTGGTGTGGAACCTGGTGTGGAGCTGGTGTGGAGCCTGGTGTGGGCCGGTGTGGACTGGTGTGGAACCCGGTTGGGGCCGGTGTGGGCCGGTGTGGAGCCTGGGTGGAGCCTGTGTGGAACCTGGGTGGGCCCGGTGTGGAACCTGGTGTGGGGCCTGGTTTGGGGGGGACCTGGGTGGAGCCTTGTGGGT
>NW_026468398.1:0-12996 GCF_026875155.1 Cherax quadricarinatus | reverse complement strand
ACAGGCACATAATAACCCCAGGGACTGGGCCGGACAATGACCACTTAGTTTGTTTGTTATAGTTATAAAGTCATACACTGAAATAAAATATGAAATTTTGTTACATCCTACAAATTCGAAAAAAAAATTGGGTCGATCTTCCAACTGGAGAGGGTTTTTTGGGCTGCATAATAAAATTTTAAAACAAAAACTTCAAATGCAGGTTTTTTTCCTGAAATAGAGAGAGAAAAGGGAAAAGTTAAGATGGGTGGGGAGGTGGTGAGAAAGCAGGTTAGGTCAAGCCGGGGTTTCTTCGGAGACCACACGTTCCACAGACTTTATTTTTGTTATGTAAAGGTTACAAGTGAATATTTAATTCGTATAAATTGCAGACAAGTTAGTAAGACATATGCAACAGTTAGGTACTTTATTCAGCCCGAATACAGATGGATTGCGGGAGCAGTAGAGATGTAAAAGACGATGAAATTTGTCCATCCCCCTTAATTAAAGAGATAGTTTTGGGGTGGTCAGTCCCTCAGCTGAGGAACTGACCACCCCAAAACTTTAGGAACCCCATAGCAGTTCAAGCTTCAGGGACCCATAACAGTTCAAGCTCAGGACTCCATAAAGTTAAAGCTTCGGGGTCCCCAAAAACATTCAAGCTTAAAGGTGGTATAAACCCTTTGGAAAAATACCGAAAGTTGGTTTAGAAAGACACGTAAGAAAAAACACAAAATATTTTTTTAAAAACTTTTCGGTCCTGGCCTTGATCCTTAGAAGTGATAAAGGCCCAGGACCGAAAAGTTTTCTAATAAATTTTATAGTGTTTGCTTACGTGTCTTTCTAAACCAAGCTTCAGGTCCCCATAACAGTTCAAGCTTCAGGAACTCCTTTAACTTCAAGCTTTGACTCCGCCCAGGCAGGTCAAGCAGCTCCCTTTACTTACTTTCTCCCTACGACCCCGGTTTGGGGGGGGGGAAACCCTTTACCAGCGTTGCATCCCTTACTTACACGATGAGCTACGCAAATGTGTAAAGATAAACCAAAAATGGTACCGTTGATGATTCAACGAAGATTGTTTGAAATGTTTTTAGGAAGCACTGGAAGAAAATTAAAAACCCATATTGTCACTAAAAAGAAGCATTCATTGTTGTGTGTCACGATGATGCTAAAGCAGAAAAGCATCCTACAGAACCATCACTACTCTTACAAAGGTTTCCCGTTACGTCACCCCCCTGCCCTCGGGGCAAGGAAATCAGTATTCCTAAAAAAACGACAAGATTCTGACGTCCAAACACCGTGAACTCAAGTCATCCACGAGACGCAAAATATTTGGGGCACGTTGACAGATTACAAAAAATCCCAAATGCAAGTCCAGATAAAGGGTCCCCTTCCCCGACTAACAGGGTGCCACTTCACTGAACAGGTCTTGTGTGTATTTACTACTACAACACCCCTACCTACATTGAAGCAGAGAGAAATCACTACATCCAACATGGGGAATTTTTATTCATCCCATCACACCACCAAAGCATGTCCAGAAAAAAGAAAGAAGTTCTGCACTACTTTGGAAATGAGGACACACCTTCAGTTCCTGCACCGCTGCTGCTCTAACACAACCACGTGTTTAAAAAGCAAGAGAATGATCACCATACACTGGCGAAAATGTCCTACAAGAAAGGATATTATGAAGAAAACAAAAGATCAGCAAAAAAAAAACCTCTAGCAACACTCCAACTTTTCAGCAATTGCAAAATCAAGCAGACAAAAAAAAATTTACTTCAAGCTCACTCACCCGCCTCCACCACCCCACTACCATCACCCCCAACAATGTGACGTAACGAAGTTTTCACTACTGTCTACTATACCTCATATGCAAACGGCTGTACCTGGATCATTAACTCTCCCATCAACGATTTTTTTGCTTTAAATAACATGCCTTCATTTCTTTCCAGCATCCCACCTTCTGAAGAAATCTCAAATTCACCAAAATTTAAATCACCAACTCTTCTGAGAATTTTCCCTTTAAAAACCACCAACTAGTGACGTCAATCCAAAAACGACCAAAGAGAAGCCTCCACCGCCACCCCCCTTCATGAATCCCCAATCAGAAGCCTTACCCCCAGAAACACTTCTAATTCGCTACTGAAGTTTAAAACGAAACAACACCACCTTCCCTACTCCACCACCGCCTTTTCACTTAGCTCACGTCGATTACCCGGAACACCATGGGTTAAACCAAAGGACTCAATTCTACACCCGAGGCTGTACCCTGCAAGCATGATCGCCTTAAAATCATCCAAATCTCCAAACAACACTGAATCGTACCAAACGAAGGGAAAAACCATTCCCTACCTACAACCAGATACTCCCCCAACTCCAAACCAAAGAATACTATTCAGCTTCCCTAAATGTGATACAACCCCCCAAAAAAATTTTTTGCCGATAAACGGTTTAAGACCAAACCACTCATCCTGCTGCTGCCTTCTGACACTCCCAGCTCCTACCGTGCCTTCGCCCTCCTCTCCAGTGACCAAGCAAAACATCATCAAGCCTTCTATCTACGTCCCAGACTTTTTTTACCACAGTCCCAAAGGGTTTGGGGCCCCTTGCCTTGATTCCTCTCTTTCCCCCCCCCCCTCCTTTTCCAGTTATTTCCATCCTTCCTTCCTTCTTCCTTCCCATCTTACGACAGATCTCGTTTGTCCCGATTTGTTCGATTTGGTCCCCCCCAAAAAGTTCAAGCTTCAGGGGGCCCCATAAAGTTCAAGCTTTAGGGCCCATAACACTCAAACTTTAGGGGAACCCACAACAGTTTTAACCTTCAGGGGCCCCGTAGCAGCTCAAGCTTCAGGGACTCCATAACAGTTTTTAACCCTTCAGGGGGCCCCATAAAAAGCTCAACCTTCAGGGCCCCATAAAGCTCAAGCTTTAGGGGCCCCATAACAGTTGAACCTTTAGGGGCCCCATAACACTCAAGCTTAGGGACCCATAACATTTAACCTTAAGGGCCCCATAACAGTTCAAAAATTCAGGGCCCCATAACAGCTCAAACTTCAGGGTTCCCATAACAGTTTTAACCTTCAGGGGCCCCATAAACAGTTCAAGTTTCAGGGGCCCATAACAGTTCAAGCTTCAGGGCCCCATAACAGTTCAACCTTTCGGGGGCACCATAACGTCAAGCTTTCAGGGCCCCCATAACAGTTCAAGCTTCAGGGTCCCCATAACAGTTCAACCTTCAGGGCCCCATAACAGTTCAAGTTTCAGGGCCCCATAACAGCTAAAAGCTTCAGGACCCCATAACAGCTCAAGCTTCAGGGCCCCATAACAGTTCAACCTTCAGGAGCCCCATAACAGTTCAAGCTTCAGGGCCCAAATAACAGTTAAAACTTCAGGGGACCCATAACAGTTCAACCTTCAGGGGCCCCATAACAGTTCAAGCTTCAGGGCCCCATAACAGCTCAAGCTTCAGGGACCCCATAACAGTTCAAGCTTCAGGAGGCCCCATAACAGTTCAAGCTTCAGGGGCCCCATAACAGTTCAACCTTCAGGGGCCCCATAACATGAACTTCAACCTTCAGGGGCCCCATAACAGCTCAAGCTTCAGGGCCCCATACAGCTCAACCTTCAAAGACCCCATAACAGCTCAAGCTTCAGGGGCCCCATAACAGCTCAACCTTCAGGGGCCCCATAACTCCTCATGCTTCAGGGGCCCCATAACAGCTCAAGCTTCAGGGGCCCCTAACAGCTCAACCTTCAGGGGCCCCATAACAGCTCAACCTTCAGGGGCCCCATAACAGCTCAACCTTCAGGGGCCCCATAACAGTTCAACCTTCAGGGGCCCCATAACAGTTCAACCTTCAGGGGCCCCATAACAGTTCAACCTTCAGGGGCCCCAAAAACAGTTAAACCTTCAGGGGCCCCATAACAGCTCAAGCTTCAGGGGCCCCAATAACAGCTCAAGCTTCAGGGGCCCCAAAACAGCTCAAGCTTCAGGGGCCCCCATAACAGTTCAACCTTCAGGGGCCCCATAACAGCTCAACCTTCAGGGGCCCCCATAATAGCTCAACCTTCAGGGGCCCCCATAACAGTTCAACCTTCGGGGGCCCCAAACAGTTCAACCTTCAGGGGCCCCATAACATTCAACCTTCAGGGGCGCAAAAACAGCTCAAGCTTCAGGGGCCCCCATAACAGCTCAAGCTTCAGGGGCCCCCATAACAGTTCAAGCTTCAGGGACCCCATAACAGTTCAAGCTTCAGGGGCCCCATAACAGTTCAACCTTCGGGGGCCCCATAACAGCTCAACCTTCAGGGGCCCCATAACAGCTCAACCTTCGGGGGGCCCCCAAACAGTTCAACTTAAAGGGGCCCCATAACAGCTCAAGCTTCAGGGGCCCATAACAGTTCAAGCTTCAGGGGCCCCAAAAACGTTTCAACCTTCAGGGGCCCCATAACAGTTCAACCTTCAGGGCCCATAACAGTTCAACCTTCAGGGGCCCCATAACAGCTCAAGTTTTTCAGGAGCCCCATAACAGCTCAAGCTTCAGGGGCCCCATAACAGTTCAACCTTCAGGGGCCCCATAACAGCTCAACCTTCAGGGGCCCCATAACAGCTCAACCTTCAGGGGCCCCATAACAGTTCAACCTTCAGGGGCCCCATAACAGCTCAAGCTTCAGGGGCCCCATAACAGTTCAAGCTCAGGGCCCCAAACAGTTTCACCTTCAGGGGCCCCATAACAGTTCAACCTTCAGGGGCCCCATAACAGTTCAACCTTCAGGGGCCCCATAACAGCTCAAGCTTCAGGAGCCCCATAACAGCTCAAGCTTCAGGGGCCCCATAACAGCTCAACCTTCAGGGGCCCCCATAACAGTTCAACCTTCAGGGGCCCCATAACAGTTAAAACCTTCAGGGCCCCATAACAGTTCAACCTTCAGGGGCCCCATAACAGCTCAAGCTTCAGGGGCCCCCATAACATTTCAAGCTTCAGGGCCCCCATAACTCCTCATCTACCACCGGTCTTCATTCCCAACTCAACAAACATCCGTAACATGATCTGCTATATAGAAAGAACTTCCTAACTTTGTCAGACAAACCTAGTTTATATTCATATATTCTAGACCTCGCTTAATATTCTAGACCTCGCTTAATATTCTAGACCTCGCTTAATATTAGATGTTAAATCTAGACTCATCTCTACACACCTGGATGTCAATAGTTCATTACGTCTGTAGCTTGTTCAGCTGTTATGTACCTCTGTAATGTTGAGACACAGTCCCTGGAGCCATTATGTACCTCTGTAATGTTGAGACACAGTCCCTGGATCCATTATGTACCTCTGTAATGTTGAGACACAGTCCCTGGAGCCATTATGTACCTCTGTAATGTTGAGACACAGTCCCTGGATCCATTATGTGCCTCTGTAATGTTGTTGTACAGTCCTTGGATCCATTATGTGCCTCTGTAATATTGAGGTACAGTCCCTGGATTAATTATGTACCTCTGTAAAGTTGAGGTACAGTCCCTGGGCCCATTATGTGCCTCTGTAATGTTGTCGTACGGTTCCTGGATCCATTATGTGCCTCTGTAATGTTGTTGTACAGTCCCTGGATCCATTATGTGCCTCTGTAATGTTGAGGGACAGTCCTGAAAATTTAAATTATGTACCTCTGTAATGTTGAGGTACAGTCCCTGGATCCATTATGTGCCTCTGTAATGTTGTTGTACAGTCCCTGGATCCATTATGTGCCTCTGTAATGTCGTTGTACAGTCCCTGGATCCATTATGTAGGTCTGTAATGTTGAGGCTCAGTCCCTGGACCCATTATGTGCCTCTGTAATGTTGAGGTAGAGTCCCTGGATCCATTATGTGCCTCTGTAATGTTGTTGTACAGTCCCTGGATCCATTATGTGCCTCTGTAATGTTCAGGTACTGTCCCTGGATCCATTATGTGCCTCTGTAATGTTGTTGTACAGTCCCTGGATCCATTATGTGCCTCTGTAATGTTGTTGTACAGTCCCTGGATCCATTATGTATCTCTGTAATGTTGAGGTACAGTCCCTGGATCCATTATGTACCTCTGTAATGTTGAGGTTCAGTCCCTGGACCCATTATGTGCCTCTGTAATGCTGAGGTACAGTCCCTGAACCCATTATGTGCCTCTGTAATGTTCAGGTACTGTCCCTGGATCCATTATGTGCCTCTGTAATGTTGAGGTACAGTCCCTGGACCCACTGTGCCTCTGTAACGTTGAGGTACAGTTCTTGGTCCCATTATTTTCCTCTGTAGTCTTTTGACTACCACCCACAGGATGGGTTTGGGCTGCATAATAGACATTAAAGAAAAAAACAAATCATCCTACCGTAACGTATTTAAAGAAGTTCCAGGAACTTGTCCAACGTTTCGCCAGTCAGTGGCTTCTTCAGTCCAGTGTAGAGGAAGGTGAACGGTGAGGAGGAATTTGAGATAATCAGTCCCTGAATCTTGATAAAAGTGCAGCATTATAGGTGAAGTTCGTCAGGAAACAGGACAAGTGTTTCCTGACGCGGGTCTTAGTTATATGATGACCCACAGCTGGAGCTTTTGGTCATCTGACCAAGACCTTCCACAACTGTGTTGCAGAGGCCTCTGCAACACAAAGGTTTGTTAAGTTATACCATGAATTAAGGAAAGATCCTGGACTTCACCTTACGAAAGCAGACACAGCAAATACAATAGTAATTATAGACAAGGTAGATTATAGTGGAAAAATGACATTAGAAAACAAGGGAACTGACGTAACCCAAAAGATTCTCAACTGTTGTGTAACTGTCTCCTTTATCAACTTATCGTTCTTTAATTCCATTTTTTCAAGATCCAGAAAATGAGGTAATGTCTCGCTCACAAAGCATAAAAAACGAAACAGTTCTGAGAATAAAGAAAAACAGTTACGTAGCTAACTTAAACCACGGCCACCTTACTGGAGGTGACCGTGGTTCTTGCATTACCTGGCGTAACACAAGGATAGCACCTACAGAAGTAGGCAAGGCTTGGCCAAAACTGCATGGTTAGACAGGAACACTAACTGTGTAATCGTCATTCAGCCGAAGCCATGGCGACGGGACAACCTAAGAGTATATTAATCACCGCTGCTGGATCTGCAGGCAACCTTCTGTAAGACTTATATCCGAGGGACTGCTGCCTGGCGTCCACAGGGAGGTCACCTTACACCCACTGTAATCAAATTTCTATGGGATAGAGTAACCAATGGAAATAAGTCACTGTTTTGATAAAAATAATAATCTTCATTTCTACCAGTACATGTACAAGGTATAAAGACCATAGCTGACATCAAGGACATATTACTATATATAAAACCAGTTGTTATGCAGAGCATTTCCCGCAAATTAGATCAATTTTGTCCCCAGGATGCGACCCACAGCAGTCCACTAACACATATGTACCTATTTCACTGCTAGGTGAACATGGGAAGCAGGTGTCTTAAGGAAACAAATCCTAATGTTACCATCCATACTGGGGATCAAACCCCTGGACCTCAGTGTGTGAGCTGAGTGCGCTACCAACCCAGCTACGATACCATCCTAGGTAACTGACATACTTGTCAATGCTCAGTAATAACCAACATGTAGACAGAAACATAGGAGGTTGATTGATCTGTATATTTCGACCTCCTTCTGGGATCCTCTTCAGCAGTAGAGGATCTCAGGTTGATTACTGAGCATGTTACTGTGTATGATAATTTGTGTAACTGTATTTACGTGTACCTGTATCTAAACAAATTTAAAATTATACACTTACCACGAGGCCTGGTCACGGACCGGGCTGCGGGGGCGCTGACCCCCGGAACTCTCTCCAGGTATACCACAACACTATCAGTTGTAGATACAACATAAGACCGATCGTGATTCCTTTTCCGTCTGGTAAGGGAAATATCCCGACTAATTATGGCAGAAAAAGAGAGTTGGGGTTGGGGGTTATTTAGATTCGATCTGAAGAGAGGTAAAACACGTTTCACTTTCTTTGGGTCAAGAGCTCCAAGCCCCCGACAAGGGGACCCCCTGTGAAGGAAAGCCAGTCTCCAGAAGTCACCTCCTTGAGAAACCTAGTTTTTTTCCATTCAAATTTCTTGCTCTGTTTTTCTTGAAAACAATTGATGTATTTTCAGGTTAAAACGAATTATAGAAAGCAGTTGCTTGCACAGTCATAGTTCATGGCCATCTATTGATAATGTTTTTATCTTTTATAAAGACTTACTACGGCTGAGGTCTCCTTAAACCCCTTGACCTGATTAATTTGCCCCCAAATAAAGTGGTGGAGGAGTAAGCCAGTGGAAGGCCTCGGTCCACAAGGCACAGTAATCGCTCCCATCTTGTTCCTCATCCTCATATCCGACATAGACAAGGATGTCAGCCACAGCACTGTGTCTTCCTTTGCAGATGACACCCGAATCTGCATGACAGTGTCTTCCATTGCAGACACTGCAAGGCTCCAGGCGGACATCAACCAAATCTTTCAGTGGGCTGCAGAAAACAATATGAAGTTCAACGATGAGAAATTTCAATTACTCAGATATGGTAAACACGAGGAAATTAAATCTTCATCAGAGTACAAAACAAATTCTGGCCACAAAATAGAGCGAAACACCAACGTCAAAGACCTGGGAGTGATCATGTCGGAGGATCTCACCTTCAAGGACCATAACATTGTATCAATCGCATCTGCTAGAAAAATGACAGGATGGATAATGAGAACCTTCAAAAATAGGAGCCAAGCCCATGATGACACTCTTCAGGTCACTTGTTCTATCTAGGCTGGAATATTGCTGCACACTAGCAGCACCTTTTAAGGCAGGTGAAATTGCTGACCTAGAAAAAAGTACAGACAACCTTCACGGCGCGCATAAAAGGAGATAAAACACCTCAATTACTGGGAGCGCTTGAGGTTCCTAAACCTGTATTCCCTGGAACGCAGGCGGGAGAGATACATCATTATATAGACCTGGAAAATCCTAGAGGGACTAGTACCGAACTTGCACACGAAAATCACTCACTACGAAAGCAAAAGACTTGGCAGACGATGCAACATCCCCCTAATGAAAAGCAGGGGTGTCACTAGCACGTTAAGAGACCATACAATAAGTGTCAGGGGCCCGAGACTGTTCAACTGCCTCCCCGCATACATAAGGGGGATTACCAATAGACCCCTGGCAGTCTTCAAGCTGGCACTGGACAAGCACCTAAAGTCGGTTCCTGACCAGCCGGGCTGTGGCTCGTACGTTGGTTTGCGTGCAGACAGCAGTAACAGCCTGGTTGATCAGGCTCTGATCCACCAGGAGGCCTGGTCACAGACCGGGCAGAGGGGGCGTTGACCCCCGGAACTCTCTCCAGGTAAACTCCAGGTCAGATGACCAAAAGCTCCAGCTGTGGGTCATCATATAACTAAGACTCACGTCAGGAAACACTTATGTTTCCTGACATGTCTTACCAACCAATGCACTCTCACAATAGACTTTTATCTGCACAGACTTTGATATCCTCCTCTCGCCTATATACAAGAAGTTCTCACTTAACGTTTCGTTATAATGCTAATGAGAAAAAGAAATAAATTCCCAGCCAGGAATGGAAAATGTAGAAAGATATTTATCTTGATGGAGAACATGCATCAAGACATCTTGATGGAGAAGATGCATCAAGATATTTATCTTGATTGAGAATATGCATCAAGATATTTATCTTGATTGAGAATATGCATCAAGATATTTATCTTGATTGAGAACGTGCATCAGCATCACTCTCCATGATCAATTTCCTCCCTTATAGTTGCTTGTTTCAAGTTTTGTATATGTAGCGTGTTTCTTATATGATTCTGAAAAACATGTAATATCTAAAATAATAAAAAATGTCAATAATAGACTAAATATAGGAGGTTATAGCGCCCCAGAGTGACATACTTCATAGTCATGGCGTCTACAGCATTGCTGTCCTCCCTCTCAGCTCTCCCTCGCCCTAACAACTCCTGTTTATATCAATTAGTCTATGTTAAAATTGGTTTCGTTATACATCGTTTTGCTTAAAGTCGCAGTTTCCAGGCGTCTTGAAGACAGCCAGGGGTCTTGAAGTCAGCCAGGGGTCTTGAAGTCAGCCAGGGGTCTTGAAGACAGCCAGGGGTCTTGAAGACAGCCAGGGGTCTTGAAGTCAGCCAGGGGTCTTGAAGTCAGCCAGGGGTCTTGAAGACAGCCAGGGGTCTTGAAGTCAGCCAGGGGTCTTGAAGTCAGCCAGGGGTCTTGAAGACAGCCAGGGGTCTTGAAGTCAGCCAGGGGTCTTGAAGACAGCCAGGGATCTTGAAGACAGCCAGGGGTCTTGAAGTCAGCCAGGGGTCTTGAAGTCAGCCAGGGGTCTTGAAGTCAGCCAGGGGTCTTGAAGACAGCCAGCGGTCTATTTTTTTCTAATACAAAGTTAGACAAGTTCCATGGTCGACAAGTTTACTTTCGTCAATTGTGGACTTGAGTTAATAGTATAAAAAAGTCACTCTCCATTTAAAATTTCGCCTGCTGGCTAAAGCTCTTGCTTCACACGGCGAGGGTCTGGGTTCACACGGCGAGGGTCTGGGTTCATACGGCGAGGGTCTGGGTTCACACGGCGAGGGTCTGGGTTCACAGGCGAGGGGTCTGGGTTCAAAACGGCGAGGGTCGGGGTTTCCCACACGGCGAGGGTCTGGGTTTCGTTTCCCAGCCAGGGTAGAAACATTGGGCGTATTTCTTAAGAACATAAGAACATAAGAACGAAGGAACACTGCAGAAGGCCTACTGGCCCATGCGAGGCAGGCCCCAAGTCTCCTACCGGCTTAAGCCAATCCCCCCCCAACCTAGTCAGGTCAGTCACATTGACTTAAGGGAGGAACACGGCAAACCGCCCCTGGTAACACAAGCTATCAGGTCCAACTCACACCCCACCCACATCCACTCATGTATTTATCCAACCTATTTTTAAAGCTACACAACGTCGGGCCTCTATAACTGTACTGGGGAGTTTGTTTCCACTCATCCACAACTCTATTACCAAACCAGACTTTCCTATATCCTTCCTGAATCTGAATTTTTTCCAACTTAAAACCATTGCTGCGAGCCCTGTCTAGGCTAGATATTTTCAGCACACTACTTACATCCCCTTTATTTATTCCTGTCTTCCATTTATATACACCTCAATCATATCCCCCCTAATTCTACGTCCTTCTAGAGAGTGCAGATTCAGGCCCTTAGTCTATCCTCATAGGGAAGGTTTCTGATACATGGGATCAACTTTGTCATCCTCCTTTGTACATTTTCCAGAGAATTTATATCCATTCTGTAATACGGTGACCAAACTGTGCAGCAATAATCTAAATGAGGCCTAACCAAGGATGTATAGAGTTGAAGAACAACCTGAGGACTAACCTAACCTAACCTAACCTTACCCAGCCTAACCCAACCTAACCTAACCTAACCTAACCTAACCTAACCTTACCCAGCCTAACCCAACCTAACCTAACCTAACCAAAAACCCTTTCCCAGCCTAACCCAACCTAACCTAACCTAACCTAACCTAACCTAACCTAACCTTACCCAGCCTAACCCAACCTAACCTAACCTAACCTAACCTTAACCCAGCCTAACCCAACCCAACCTAACCTAACCTAACCTAACCTAACCTTAACTTACCCAGCCTAATCCAACCTAACCTTTAAACCCAATCAACCTAACCTAACCTAACCTAAACCTTTACCCACCCTAACCCAACCTAACCTAACCTAAACCTAACCTAACCTACCAACCTAACCTTACCTTAACCCAACCTAACCTAACCTAACCTAAAAACAACCTAACCTAAACCTTACCCAGCCTAACCCAACCTAACCTAACCCAACCTACCCAGCCCAATCCAACCTAAAACCCAAACCCAACCTAACCTAATCTAACCTAACCTAAACCTAAAACCCTTACCCCGCCTAACCCCAAATAACCTAACCTAACCTAACCTAAAACCTTACCCAGCCTAACCCAACCCAACCTAACCTAACCTAACCTAACCTAACCTAACCTACCTAACCTAACCTTACCTTACCAACCTAACCTAACCTAACCTAATCAACCTAACCTAACCCAACCTAACCTTACCCAGCCTAATCCAACCTAACCTAACCTAACCTAACCCCTTTCCTTACCCAACCTAACCTAAGCAATTGCCCAATTTCCTGAAAATCCCAACCGTACCTGGAGTATACCTGAAGGTGATTCAGGGGTCAACGCCCCCGCGGCCTCATGGTGAATCAAGGCCTGATCAAAGAAGCTTTTACTGTTGGTCACACGCAAACCAACGTACGAACCACAGCCCGGCTAACCTAAACACTTGTCCTGTTTCCTAGCAATCCTAACCTAACCGAGTTATATACTGTATAATAATGAAAATTTACTACCAGTACAAAGTACAAGGTATACAGATCATACTGACATCAATGACATACTACTATATAGAAAGTCACTTGTTATGCTGAGTATTGCCCGCAAATTAGGTCAGTTTTAAACCAGGATGCGACCCACACCAGTCCACTAAACACCCAGGTACCTACTTACTGCTAGGTGAACAGTTTACAGCAGGTGTAAAGGGAACTAACACCCAGGGACCTACTTACTGCTAGGTGAACAGTGACAGCAGGTGTAAGGGAACAAACCCAGGTACCTACAGACTGCTAAGGGGAGCATAGACAGCTCTTAAGGAAAGAACAGTACCTAGTCCATGTTCACTACATAACCTTTCTTTTTTCCTGGAGAGGGTTTTTGGGGTCAAAACCCCCCCGACTCGGGCGAGACCGGCCTCAGGTGGACCAGGGGCGAACAACCAGGCTGTTACTGCTGGCCCCCACGCAAACTGACGTTTAACACAGCCCCCCCTGGTCAGGTACTGACTTTAGGTGCCCCCAGGCCTTTTTGAAGACAGCCAGGGTCTTTTAAAACAGCCAGGGGTCTTGAAGACAGCCAGGGGTTTC